>JARHVA010000435.1:2802500-2875000 GCA_037957365.1 Torreya grandis
ATCATACAGACCTACTATGCACCATACTACTCTGATATCTTCAAGACACCTATTGTATCTCGCCAATCACCTCTAGATATCTAAGATAGAATCCAAATCATCTGCCATCATTATTTTTTGACCAAGTCTCCTTAGAGCATATAGGTCACTACACAAGACTGAACTAGCCCTCTTTAACACACAAAACCTTACACTTCCTTTGACATCAAAGGTAAATCTCACCTTGACATCAGTGATAGGCTCAAACATATGACATTAATGACAACTTGAAATAGGTCTCAATTATGCCTCCCTACCTAGAGATTTAAAATTTACTCTACAAGTTTCCTACACATGCCAAACAAAAAATAAATATGTGATTCAGTTAGATGATCTCCTCCCCATTCTCCATGTTAATTTTGAAGTTCTTACACCTTGTATGGACCTCCCAAGTAGCTAAAAATAGCCATTTTTGGTATATTATGTATAATTTTATACCTACAAGTATAATCCAATGGCATGCATTGATTTTCAATGGAGTCTTAGACATGACTCAAGTAATTTCATAGGTCACTCAACCCATTTGGAGGAATAAAAATCCACTTCTATCTTATCAAGTCAAAACTGGCCTATTTGGATAGCCTAAAAGTGACTCAAGGTCTTAACAATTGATCATATAGCTCAAATAATAAATCCTCCAACCAATTACACAAATTAGAGATATATTATGGTATATAACTATCCCTAGGATCCCAAGGTCCCATGAAACACCTTTGTAATGTACCAAGCAAAAGAAGATAGCTTCTCAAGCTGCTAGTAGGCATTCTGTGAAGTCTAAGAGGATTGAGGGTTTTGGGTGTATGTTCTAAATTTTTTCATGATTCTAAACATTTTAGGGAGGTAAATTACAACCTCATTGACTTGTACCTATGGTTCTCTAACCCTTTTTATCTCCATTAGGTCTCCTTCACTCTCTTAGTCCATGCCTAGGGTTCTCAAGCCAACCAACTCAACTCACCCTAGCTAGTTATATTTTTCCATTTATCCCAATGTTAGGGATCTAGTAATTTATAATATGAATTTGTATACACCTCACCATCTCCTTAGGGTACCCAAATCTCTCTACTTCACTTCATCTTACCACCTCTCATCTGATTGCCTATTTAGGCCTATGTATGCAACTAGGTTGGGAGCAGAGTTTGTCAACATATTGTTTTTATTATTAAGTTCAAGAGATACCTAGATTTGTATCATCATCATGGATCCATCCTCTCATACTTAACATATACCTCAAAACCTTTCAAGCAAGTAAATTCCTCTAGCAAAGCAAGCAGACTTGTAGCAAGGACTGTGTGTATGCATAATTTGAGTGACCCTTGTTTGGTCATTTCCTCTACTCCTTGTTTATAAATTATTTAATCTCAATGACTTGAGAACCTTGAGTTCCTTTATAAAATTAAAACACTTATACAACACTATCTTAAGTTTTGTAATAGCATTAGTCACTTAACCAAACCTATAGGTGACCATTTACTTGTGTGTATTTATTTAAGGTGATCTATAATCTTAGTGTTTTAGGAGCCTTTTTTACAACATTTAACCTCTTGAAAACTTCTTTCATATAATTTTGAGTCTATAATCCCTTCACTAACACTCTTCAAGTCACTATGACTTCACATCCTTTAGTACTTTTCCTTACTCTCCCTATGTCTGATTGTAAGTGTCATTCTAAGGAACATTTGGGAATTACAACTTGAAAGCAAACATTGCACTCTATCATGGAACTTATCAATCACCAATATCATTTAGATCTAGTTCTCATATTCTAAAAGGTTCAATTTCCCTTTTCTTATCACTTTAAACCTGTGTCTTGTATCCTTAGATCTAAACATGTACCTGAGTGTTTTAATCCTATGGACTCTATCTTATATAACCCTTATTGGCTCTATATTGACTTAAATTATAATATCTTCATTGGTTTTAAAAATTTCTCATTACTTTACTGAGTTAAACCACATGTCTTGCATGAACTCTATCCTACATTCATCTTGAAACTCACCTACATTGCTTAGCAAACTTGCAAGTGCCAATTTAGGACAGTGTGATTATATGTGAGGGTTTGAATTTATTTTAGGGGTTTCATGGCCTTATATTATGACTATATATATATATATATATATATATATATCCCAATGGATGTTTCATTTTGTTTTCTATATCTTAATACCCTTCTCAATGCCCTGAAACTCCAAACTCCACCAGCATCATTGTCTAAGGTAGTAGGTGAATGTTTGAGCATGATGTTTTGAGTTTGCCCTGAGCTAAAGACTGATTTTATCAATGTTTCCTTTGTACTCAAATTAATATTCATTGATTTATTTTATTATCCAAATCTTAAATCTCATATAAACCATTGTGTTTCCATTTCAACACTTACATATTCCTATAGGTGTACATTGGACATTTGACTATGTATTTGGCACTATATCTTAGAAATTCATTCTCCATTGGATTAGACCCTGATAAGTGTTGAACACTACAGTGAACCCACCTCTTCACTTTTTAACTCAATTTTTTTATGTCCGCTTCAATGTATTTTCCATGAAATATAGACCTCAAAGTTTACATACATGTAGGCCTGCATTCCTATATATTAGTCTTTGAGTAAGGTTGGCTTGATGTCTTCCATTCTAAGGATATTTATGCATTGAATTATTAACTTTGATGTATTATACTCAGATCATTATATCATAATTCTCACTTCTCTATAATACAAGACCTTTACAAATGTCTTATGCAAGCAGCCTTCAAACATAGTCTCAAAGTGAGGAACACTATGATTTGCTTAGAGAGAAGGTTGTTGGGAATTCATGAAGGTTGTTTTAAGTTTCACTTGCATTAAATGTAATATAAACATGAATAAATACCATATTTTCACATTTACAAACATTTAAAATTGGAGTAAATAGAGGCCATGATATTCAACTTGCAAACTATGCAAGAGAATAGCTTTCCTTGCCAAAGGACCTCCCACACATGCCAACCTAGTGAATGAATGTGTATGATACATTTATATACCTATTAGGACTCATTATAATTGATTTCATTCATCCAAATAGTTCACACTTGCATTGGAGTTGCACAAAACTTAACATGTGGGAATTTAAACCTCAAAAATGTAGTCTAGCTCCTTAGTGATTGTTTACAAACCTAATGAGCTAAATATAATGAAAATTTATAAAAAAATGGAAGCCCATATGGGTCCCAAACTTTTTTAAAAATCTTATCCCCCAACTCCACCTGTATGGCTTGTACCATGCAATTAAAAATGGTCTTCAAGAGCTTGTGAATGGAGTGATGGAGGAGAGAGAGATTTATGAAACTGTTGGACTTGAAACTCCATTCCATGATTTTTTATAACCTTTAAAATCTCAAATGACACCTATACAATGTTATTACCTAAAAATAACTTCAAATAGTGCACACAAGTCTTTTAACTCCTTTCTTTGGTAATGAAACTCAAGATTCTAACCTTTGTCTGACTTTTTGATAGTTGTGGTGGTTATGTAACTACTCCAAGGTCCTTTGAAGGTGTTTTATACATATTTTTCACTTGGGTATCTTTGACATACATTGGAGTTAGCCAAAAATCACTATTTTCCTCATTTTCACTACCTTAAAGTTCATAAATGAACCTTAAAAACTCTAAAAGATCTTGAAATGTTAAGACTAAGTAATTAAGACTTAAATTGGATTTTATAAACTCCTTACAACCTATGACACCCCTTGACCAATTTCCACTACTTCATGACATAACTAGACCACTATATGACCAAAATAAGACATTACCTTGAATTCTCCAAAGTTACCTTAAACAATTATAATAAGGTTTTATGAAGACTTTTAGGGGCCATATAAGGCATTACAAGACCACATACAATTTTTGAAAACCCTATGAATGTTTCAATTTAGAGGGTGTTGACCAATTTTGACTTGGGGTCAAAATTTGGTCAACAAAACCTAACTGATAAATCAAGTCAATTAGTTTAGCATAAATTTTTGTCTAATATGACATTATTCCTTGTAGAGTAGAATTAAATCACATAAATTCCTTGGCATCACACATTTAATGGATCCATTCTAAAATATATACAATATTAGTTGGTAAATTTTCATCGATATTTTTCTTAGCAAAAATGGGGATGTTCCTTAGGTGCGATGACACATCATCAAATTAAGCATAAAATATTTAAATCTTGGATACCACCAAATATGTTATCACAATAACACATCAAATGAAAATCATATTCATGCATATATTTTTTTTTAATTGAAGTAGTCTAAACATAACTTCACCCAAGGAACAAAATAGGAAATGTCATAGAAAATAAACCTTTGTATTGTATTCATTTATAGGAAACATGCTTGGTCTATTGATTATAGGTACTTTTTTATTTTATTTGTTTTTGTTCTTGAGTTTGGGATAACATGGATGAATTAGGAAGGATGATGTAAGCACATAAATGGTAACGAATTAATGCCAATATTTTACTTTATGTTTCTTAGATAATCACTTATGTGGACACACTTCAATCATATTACTCAAACTCAAGTAATCTCAACATACTATCTTTATTTAACTCAAAAACATGTTATAAATAATTACATGTTCACTCTCACTCACACTCTCATACACACATACCTATACAAGCCTATTATAATAATATGAATAAGGTAAAAACATTCATACAATCCCTCCTAGACTTGAAACACCCCTTTGTTATGTTATTAGAGAACTTTGCTCCTCTCAATCTCCCATTCCTTTCCTTCTTTCCAACTTCCTAGAGATTTTTTTCTCTTATTTTATATGACTCTCCTTTGCTCTTTCCCTTGATTTTTCAAGTCTGACATTCCCTAACTTCCCTAGCCTCTTGGATTGTCTCTTCATCTTCCCTAACCTTTTAGAAATATACAAGATTCAATAATTTATCATTCTAAGTCATTACATTATTTTTCACTTGATTTCATTGAGAGTTGGGTCAAGGATTAGATAGTTTTTAGTTTCCTTATTTCCATCATGATGTCCTTAACATATGTGTCCAAGATATTCATAGAAAAAACATCATAGAATTGACTATTCCAAAAATAGATCTATAATCCTCTCCAGAGCTCCATGTATGCATACTCTGGAGTTGATTGTGTGTGAATAATTTGGAGCTAGGGTACTCTAGTGCCACTTTTATAAGTTACTTAAGAGCTATAATAATCTGGATTTGGTTGAGAAAAAATCATCCTCCACCAACTTCTCCATATCAAAATAAAAACAAATGAATTAAACCACATGAACACACAACTACAATATTTTTTGGGTGATGTAAGATTGCATATATGCTTTGGATTCTCTTCCATTGAACACCTAAGGAATTTAAAATGTTATATCCTACTCAAATGGATGGAATAAATGGTATAACCATTGTTTTGATCATGAATATTAATGGCCATGGCATTTCCTTCCAACACACCAAATAATTGAATTGTTTGTCATTCTTTTTCTTCCATTTCTAGCTTTTTTTTTAATGGCTTAAAGTTTTTATTCTTATTATTATCTCTATTTACTCCATTTTTTATGGGGTTAGACCTACCATATTTTGTCCTCCTCTGTCAAAAATCTTATCTTTTTCTCTTTCCGTTATCTTATGAGATGAAACCCACCTTCATTCGACCACCTCCACCAAGATTTTTCTTTTTTCATCTTACTTTATGTTGTGGACTTATACCCACTACCTTCATCCATCCACATACATAAATAGTACTATTATATTTGTTCATTCATTATCCAACCCATTGTTGGATCCTTCCACATTCCACTCATCTCTATTTTCAACTCATATTCTCTCATGGTTTCCATATCTATTATTTACACTATCATCTTGATTATGGATTCTTTGTTTCTAAGAGTCTTAAAATAATCTTATTTTTCCTTCACTTCTTCAAAAATTGTGAACTCAAGTAGCACACTTTCTTTAGCTTGGAAGGTCTCTCTAAATGCCTCCTCTCTCTCCATCTCTACACTTGTAACATTCTACTCTTCATCACATGTTTGGGTTGATAATAAACTCAATTAATTTATCTCATCCTTGTCTTATTTTATTTTCAAACTCTTTACATCAGATATAGGCTTATTATACTCTCCTTCCCTCAAAAAACCATGTCATGTGAAAATAAACTTTCATTCTTCTTGTCCATTTTATAATAATGCATTCCTTGACTCATTAGAGTTTCTTATCCAATACCTATGTAGATCTCTCCCATATGTGTAACACCACTTTCATCTTTCATTCCTCTTGGTAGAAACATGTCCAATATATCTATATTCTTAATTTTCTCTATGCCACATGAGTGACATTCTTCATCTCTCCTTGTCCAAATGATCATTAGACCAACCATTGTCACCAAGTTTTTTTACTTTTCCATCCACAAATATACTCTTTATTTATCTCTTAATATGGATTTTTGATGTATATCTTCTCTATCCACCATTTTCCTATTGATAAGGTATTATTCCTCTTTCTAATATCGTTCACTTACTTTTATGAGACTCTTTTCTCCCACCTCTAGTTGTTACAAATGAACTTCCTATTGTATATTCTCTTGATAACATTCTTGCACATAAAATTTTGCACTCTCTTATTTGCATGATGACTTGAAAATAATATTATAATATTTTTATATCCTTACCAAATAGCTCTTTAACTACCACTACCATATTATCCTCTTGTTCCACTTCTTCACTTTGATTCTCATAAGAATGAGTGTGCTAGATTGAACCACACTTTTCCTTCTTCTTTTACATATTCTTTATTATTAGAATTACACATTGAAGAAACACATTAAGTGATTCAATAATTCCCATAATCACTTATTCAACCTCTTCATAATTCTTTGTGGAGATTTTGTCCAACTCTTCTCCATTTTTTTCATTATCAATACAATTTGTGCTCACATGATCAAATAAAAAGGCCCATTCTTAATAATCTTAATGGTTATCCCTATCCTGATTATTTTTTCTATTTCTTTATCCTTCACATGGCTTGTCTTCAACCATACTCTCCTCATTTGATTTATATTTCACTTTAACTACATATATTTTTTCCTCCATGGAAACCTATTACTCGTCATGGTTGCCTTCTTCATTCACCTTAATTATTTCCTTCAAGGAAAGACATAAATTTCCTTGGTTTTCCTTGACCCTTCTTCCATAAAAAGAGAAAATACAAATGAATTTCATTCATTAACTAAGGATGAATTTACCTCTTCCCACTTATGGGATACCATAAGTTTTTTCTCATCATCAAATAATGGGTCTCCTTCTTCTAGTTCAATAACTATCACTTCCATATCATCTTCCTTGAGGGTTTTTTCCTCTATGGGATGGTCACAACTTTCATCCTTGTTGTTTTTGAGATAATATTAAGGATTCTCACATAGAAACCTCACTCTTTTGTTGTCTTTCAATACAACCTTCTTCTCCTCACTCTTATATTTCTCCTTGCTACTTCTCAAAGTAGACTCGAGCTACTCATATGAGAACTTCCCATTTATAGTGCATTTTATGGCAATCTTATTATTCTTATTTTCTATCTTAAGCCTCAATACATGAATATTATTCAACCACTCTACTTAAATTCTTGGGTTTAAAACATGACCCATCAACTTATAAACCATATGTTCTAAAATCCTTACCTTCTTATTTCTAATTTATTGTCTCCTTACCTAGATTAATCTCCAATACTCAGTTGCAACTCCATATATTCTCTTAATTGTAAACTTTGACCTCATGGGACCTTCCATAAACTTCACTTCAAAATAAATTTTTAACTCCACTATCCATTTCATGATCTTATCTTTTATTTATTTACCACAAAACAAAATAAAATTACTAGTGAACCCACATATTTTCTTCAGCTTAACCTCTATTGGTCTATTTTCCTTTCTATTTGGTCCCCTCTCCAAGTCATCTAACTTTTATTATATGGATAACAACATATTAAACATTTATTCTTCATCATATTTACTTAGAATTATAATATCTTCACTTTGTACATCTTCCATTATATCCAACCTCCCTTGGATTTCCTTCAATATCTCTATCAAGTCCTCTACCTATAATTATGTTCCTTTACAATATCTCATCAATAATAAAGCTTCTCTTTCAAAACATAAAATATAATAAAATAATATCCTCTCTCAATTAATCAACACTTATAGGACTTTGTTTACACCTACAACAAACTTATCCTTTTTCATATACATGCTAATTTCTCACAACTAGTAACTAACTTAAGTAGACTTTTATTTAATGGCATTTAATTGACTCATACAAGAGTTGCACACACTCAACCCAACAAAAAAATACCTTGATCTAAGACTAATTTATGTATTCATATAAATGATAACCAATAAAGGTCAACTATAGACAAAATTTATGAATTATATAGCACCTTAGTCTTGTACACTTATAAAATACATATCATGGATACGCCTTTAGCTTCTAGACCTTTTCCATTACCAAAATGATCACATTTACTATCTATATGTGCTAAATTTATTATCTCTTATTATGAAAATTTTTATTCTAATGAATCAAACCTTATATCATGCTCAAAATGTTATAAACCCATTTATCTTATATCTTTGCAAGTTTTGTACTTGTGCCTATTTTTTAGCATTCCTAACACTTGTGTCCTAGTTAGATGCCTACGTTGATGTGTCTTATCCTAATACAAGTGTCTAGTGCCCTAAAGTCAACCAATTTATAACTAAAATGTATTCCTATGGTTTTTCTAAGTGTTTTAATGTGATATATTCTCCAAAAGGTTTGGCATAAATATAAGATCAATCCTTATTCATTCTTCACCTACCACATACCAAATAACTCAAAATGTAAATTATAAAAGGTGATAAATCAAACACTCAAATGATAAAAACTTCCCTATTTTTACTTATTTATATATTAGTCATAGGGACAACACATCTACAGGTCTAAAGTACTAAAGGAGCATCTCATGGGCAACATTATCTAAATTACAAGCTAGTTCACTTTATATACTTCTTTATCACACATTGCATCATTATACACACATAATCCAACACATAGAGGAGAGCTACATGAGGTTGAGTCCATATTCAGAGTATTGGTTATGTAGGCAATGTTCATTGATAGAGAGGTCTTTGGGGTAGCTTGACATTATGTGCACATTAACCCATTTTTACCATAGCCACTATGAAGATGATGAAATATTCTTATGTTATTTGACAAGGAGTGATAACCCATTATCTAGATCTAAGCACACCAAAGTGAAGGTGACATAGAACCTACAATATTTTAGGTGGCCACATTTAGATATAACAATTATTTTATATAGGATACCTATGCCCAATTTAGATAGAATAATCAATGTAACCGTCTGAGGTTGACACAAGTGTCTAAGTTCATAGAAGTTTTTAATCCAAAATCTTCTCTAAAATCTAATTTTAGTCTTATTCCTTCTTGTTTCAGATCCAAATTTATATTAGCATTAGAATTAGCTAAGTATCATGTTTTCATTATCATTTTAATATTTAACATAGTTATACTTTCTATTTTTAGCATATATTATCATAATAAATTTATTATATGTTTATCTAAATTAAAAATTAATTTTACCACTTTAGAGATAGTCTACCATCATTATGCCATAGGCTATCTTTATCGCTTTAACACTATATTCCTAATCTATATTTTAAGGTTAAACATTTGGTGAACCTGATCTATATGAATGTAATTTTTTATTTATTTATATGGTTTCCAACCTCTTGGGGTTTTAGCTTGATATGATTGATTTTCAAATATAAAAATTTACCTTAGGGTTTTACACTCATCTGGTCATAATAATTTCATGTTCTAATGCTTGAAAATTATTCTTCCTTGATTGGCATATTTTGGCTTCCAAATAGCTCCATTTTAAGATTCCTTGGAGCCATTTTATACTCGGGAGGCTGATAACAACCATCCCTCTAACTAGGTCCATGTTATCACTCCTTTAAGGGGTAGTGTAGATGGTATATGTATGCATGTGAATATCTAAAAGATCAAAACATCACTATGAGAAAGTTCATATAAGTATTACAAAGGCAAAATTAGTTTTTTAGTTCAAGGCTCACATCATTGTAAATCAGATTACATACATGAAAAATCCAAAACATGTTAGTGTGAATCATGTGTTTCTATCTTCATCTACCAATGTTGTGCCAAAAAAGGTATCACATCCAAATGAAAAGCTAAAACATAATACATATAAAATAAATAATTCAAAAAGTGACCAAAAAGATATTAAGATTCTAAGTGAAATCCTAAGGGAGATGCTTAAATATAAAGTAATCAAATTAATTCCACCACATCCTATAAGGTGTTCCAAATACTATTGTGCATATCATAGAATGCATAGACATCATACATATTATTTTTTTACATTAAAGAACAAAATACAAAGTCACAAATGTAGAGGTGATCATATCATTGATACATCAACCAATAAAACCAGTCACATCATGAGTACCTCTCCTAAAGCACAAGTGCCAAAATAGGAAATTTGGGTACCAAAGGATAATTTAGAATAAAAACACTTACAAACAAAATAATTTGAGAAATAAAATATTCCAAAGGTAATGTTAAAAAATATCATGAGTAAAATTTTCTAAATAAACTCAAGATTAACAAACAAGAATTCTCAAAAGAGGGTTTCTAACAAAGTACTTTTCAAAGCAAGACATGCCTAAAAAGTGAAAGGATACAAATATGGTTGTTAAGGATCCAAACACCATATATACTTCATGCATAAAAGAACAAATAGTCAAGTGAAATAATATAAGTTCCATACATTAATCCTCAAATAAAGAAGTCAAGTCACACATTGCATCTTTTCCTACTATTCAAGTAAAATAAACTTTCAAGAAGAAAAGTCCAATCTATGGTGCAACTAGTTTTTCATAAATAGATGCTAAAAATGGTATATCAGATGTTACAGAACAACATAAGAAGTTACATTGATGATTATGATCCTAATAATATAAAATATTGGAATGATCATGATGACATTGATTATGTAGCAAATGAGTATGACACACATGATATAGGGACCCCACAAAGGCTTCTCCTTGATTAATATTTGGGTTCTAGTAGAAATTTTACCTATAAATTATCATAATACACATAGGTTATACAATTCTATGATCACTTTCAATTATCATGATTGATTTTATGTGCATATACATTCCTCTATCCATACTTAGATATTTTTTAGTGTACTTGATATGTTATATGTTTGACATTTTTTGCTAACACATATATCTAAGGACTAGTATGATATGTTTATATTGGTTTTTTATTATCCATGATTTAATTTATGCAATTTCTTGAGTATGTTCCTTGATTTATATTATCGTGTATTATACTACTTGTTTGATCATTTGAATATGCTCCATTGGTTGTGGCCGTCGTGCCTATGTTTTCCTATTGTGACATATGTATACATCATGGTTTGTTATATGTTGACATTTTAATATGCCATTGCTTGATTTATATATATTTGACTAAGTCATGTCAATTTTATTGCATGGCATCTGAACATTCCCCTTATTTTAGGTCTCCTTAGACCATTATCACTTGATTTGATTTTGAGTGCTCTTATGAGTATGCTTGATTATTTTTTGAGATTTTACTATTACTATCTATATGTTACCATGATTTACATCATGAATTTTAGGACTTTATGTGATCACATCCTTTGTGCTTAAATGATATATCTACCTAGACATGTTCTTTCTTTATGTAACATGGTTCACACATAGATCATACAATTATATTATCCTTTTGAGGTAAGTTAACTACCAATTTCTACTTCCCCTCACTTGAAAAGCGGGGGAATATTATTGGGTTAATGCTAGAGAGGCATGGATTCCACATTTTTCATAGTTCACCAGATTTAGATATATATTGGGGGCATGTTTTAGATACATGTTCTCCACACTTTCACTAGATTTAATTTCATATATAAAATGGGGCCATGTTATGTAAACATGTTATCCACACTTACATATTTTTTAAATTAGATAAAATCCATAGTTATATGATTCATATACATAAATTATGCTAGAATTATATACATTGGTACCATTGTTATAAGTAGATTTCAACATGATACATACATAAGGTGCATATGTTATGAAAAAGAGTACCTAAAATTACAAACAAATCAACTTTTATATTTCAAAACACTTCTATGAACTTTAGCTCATCATGTTGGATTGTTACTAACTATATTGAACCAATCTATTATAGATTTTCGTTCACTTTTTGGTATGGTTGAGGTGATTAAATCACTCAATCTTGATAATTTTATAGGTTATACTTGATTACATCATCCAACCTCTCCAAATTTATAGTGTGAATTGATTTGGTTCACTCACAATCACCAGGTTATAAGTATGATTGGTTTGCAAAGTTAAGCTAATCTCAACTATTAAGTGACAACTCATAATTTATCTAAGGTTGGGGTCAAGTTTTGTCCTTAAATATTTATATATTTATGCACTTTTCATATTTATATTTTTCATAATATCAACTCTAATGGTTCATAATGATACATCCTTCATATTTTCAAATCAAATTTCCAAAAGGCAAGGTAGTTACATTAACACACAGGTGTACTCCTAAACCTTGATATCTTTCAATTTCAATCGTGCAAATGCTTTTAATTTCAAATTATATGTATTGATTATATGATATAACATGTTCTTGGTTATATTTTAGTCACCATTAAAACACTCAAGTTGGACTTACATAAAGGCAAGGTATGTTATACACACCTAGGTATGCATTTATTTTATTTTAAACTAATAATTTCATTAATAGAATAAGAGGAGGAATATAAACACTATTGGTTAAGTGCATGGAGTTAGGGTAAAATTACATGGACATTTTATGTAATGTGATCACATTATTTAATTAATGTGATCACATTATTTAAATTATAGCTCAATAATTACTGAGTCATAATGTGATCATGTTAATAGATAATATGATTATCTTAATAGATAGTGTGATTGTGTTAGTATTATTTTGCACATTTAAATAAATAGAGTTAGTGTTGGTTAATAGGTAATGTGATCATGTTCTTGATAGCATGATCACATTCTTGTTATTTTGAACATAAAAGTATGTGGGAGATACACATGAAGGCAAATGTGGCTAGAAGCTTATATTTATTATTCTAAATGTTAAGTATATGTAACAATATAAATTTAAACTTATACTTTAAGTTTAGTTTAGTAAATATAATAAATTAGGGTCATTCAACATCTAATAGTGTTGGTTTTATAGCCACATGCTTTACGATGTGGAAAATAATTTTTCAAAATCTAATAAAGTCAATACTTAGGCATTTTCAGGGTCTAAGTATGAAACCTAGGGATTTCAAGACATAATTTTTATAATTGATGTCTATTTTTGGTAAAAATATAGTCATTTTTTAGGTTTTATGCCTTTTGAATTGATTCCTAGCATTTATAGGAGTCTTAAGTTTATCAAAATTGAAGTTTGAAAACCACTCACTTTTAAATTGATGCAAAGTGGTGTGATTGGGATATCATAGGTCACATTGATGACCTACACACATCAAATGACCACTTTATGTTAATTTCACTTGTTCATCACCCCTCCCTCATCCTTGATCACTTCTTACTCATGCCTCATCACCCATAATCACTCTCTCATCATTATTCATTATCCTTAATAACTCTCTCATGGAACCTCACTATCCCTAGTCATCTCTAATCACTCCATCATCCCTGATTACTCCATCATTGACCCTCACTATCCCTCATCATCCATAATAAATTAGGGTCACTTAGCATCTAATATAGTTGGTCTCATATCTACACACCTTATGACATGGAAAATAGTTTTTCAAAATCCAATTTGGTCAGTACTTAGACATTTTTAGGGTCTAGGTATTAAACCTAGGGATTTCAGTACATAACTTTTGTAATTGATGTCCATTTTTGGTAAATATATAGTCATTTTTTAGGTTTTTGTGCCTTTTATATTGATTCTTAGCATTTATAGGACTCCTAGATTTGTCAAAAGTAAAGTTTGAAAACTACTCACTTTGAACTTGATCCAAAGTGGTGTGATTAGGGTAGTGTAGGTCATATTGATGACCTACACACATTAAATGACCACTTTTGTGTTAATATGACTAAATTAATACAAGATGTTATATAATATAAAATGAACATAAGGAGTTTGACCATATATCAGTTTTATACATTTTATTTAGTGTGAAAATTTGTGATGAAATAATAGAGGAGTGATTCCTAATGGATTGGTCTCATGATGATACACTACAAATTGTGAACTTGAGGGATATTGGTCTCATAAGAAGTAGATATCCATTTAGATATGAAATACATTTAGATTTTTGGGAGAATTTTATTTCTAAATCTAGTATAGATTCAACTCTTATTCTTATTACATAAGGTGGAAGCAAATACATTCAAGTAATAATGAAAATTCAAAGGACTTCAATCATATGCAACATTTGCTTTTTTTAAGCCACCAATGGAACATTTTAAGACTTTATCTATTCCTTGATCATGCCATAAATCCTCCTTATCATTCCCCAATATCCAAAACACCTCAAACTTTTAGGTTTTTACCTTCATACACTCCGTCCTATAGGTTATTCTGAACCTTTTAAATGTTAAGCATCATTGGAATAGGATTATTTAGGTAACCCTAGTCTCTTGATGATGTTACTATTGGTGAACACCCTATTATTCATATCACTTATCCTTGGATTCATTTGTAAATCCATCCTACATCACAAATAAGTCTACTTCTTCCTAGGCCTATAGTAGCCATGGAGGTTACCATCATGCCTAAGACTCATTTTCTATGGTCTACCTATATTGAACTTGATTGAATAATAATAAAATTATAATCAATATACCTCACATTCATGGTATTTTTCACATTATATGAATCATGCAACAAGCCTGATTAACCCATCTTTTGTTCATGATAACCATATTTTTATCCATCTTAACTTGTAAATAGGTTCAAACCCACTCTCATGTATCTTTGTGATGAACCTATATGACTTGTACCTGATGTATGTTATCATAATGAATTTTATGAGTTTAATTCACATTGGGATAACACACTTAAGCCATTATTGGCTTCTCCATAATCTCTCTGCCCTATGTACACTTGCTTACATGATTGTCCCTCCTCATTAGAGGCATATTACCCTAAATGGTTTCAAAGACCACCTAAAGTGATGGTTACCAACTGAGAGATAACTTGAGGAGGTTATTAAGAGGAATGAGGAATTTATTGAATCTACTTTAAGATCACTTAGGGTGAGAAAATCCTCAAAAATGATCAAACCTTGCATGTGACTTATCATCTAAGCCTGTAACTCATTCACAATGAAGGTTTCTCTCTCTCTCTCCTCTTGGCATGTGACAAGTAATTATGGAAATTAATATGTAAGGAATATTAATACTCATGATAAACCCATATATCCACCATTTATATCATTAAAACTCAAAGATGTAATGAAACCATCCAAAACTGACCCTATGTGGATGGAAAGGGAAATTTTGACTACCTAAGATCTTAATGATATTCATAAATGAGGATCCATCAATATGTTAATTATGGCCATGGAATTTAAGGGAATAATTATGATTATCAAACCCCAATATCATTCTTTCTAACTCTCTCTCTCTCCTCTACATAATAAATGAAAACTATTGATTACTTTGGAGTTACCAATGAAGTTGATAACAGAGATAAGTAGGTTTTGAACTTTTTTGGTCTTTAAACTCACTCTAATACATGAATTTGTACTTGAATAATATTGAGGGAGTTTTTTAAGTGTTTGTAAATGATCTTTAATACTAAAAACTGATAACCCCCTTTGAGAGACCTCTCTTTTTCCATAAAAACTACTATCTTCTTGATTGAAAACCCTAAGAAATAACACTAATAGAGTTTCCCATACCTATATAGATGTATAACAACATTTAGCAGGATCATCAAGTCTTTGTGTACCAATCTTACACATACTCTCATTTGAACATTACATAATGAGCAAAAACACTTGAAAAGGCTTGTAACATTAGAAAAGGGAGCTCAACACTTTTTATGTACTTTTACAGACCATGAGAGGACATGAAGTGACTTGACACGTGTTAAATTCCATAAAAAATACCTTAAAAACCTTTAACACCCTTTGGACCCACTTAACTAGGATAAGCATGACTAGACAAACATAATGTTAGAAAGAACCATTACCTTAAACTTGTCAAACTTACCTTAATATATGCTAAACATAACTTACAATAAGATTTTCAAGGTGATCAATCAAGGTGGAGGTTTTATTTGCAAATTTTTTTTTGAACCTCTCTAATGATAGCCAAATTTTGGCTAACAATTAATACAAGATGTTATAGAATATAAAATGAACATAACAAGTTTGACCATCTATCAGTTTTATACATTTTATTTAGTGTGAAAATTTGTGATGAAAAAATAGAGGAGTGATTCCTAATGGATTGGTCTCATAATGATACACTACAACTTATACACTTGAGGGATATTGGTCTCATAAGAAGTAGATATCCATTTAGATATGATATATCTTTAGATTGTTGGGAGCATTTTATTTTAAATCTAGTATAACTTTAACTCTTGTTCTTATTACATAAGGTGGAAGAAAATCCATTCAAGTAGAAATACAAATTCAAAGGACTTATTATTGTCATTGTTACTTGATTTAAAATTAACACAAAATGGTCATTTTATATGCGTAGGTCATCAATATGACCTACACTACCCCAATCACACCATTTTGGATCAAGTTCAAAGTGAGTAATTTTCAAACTTCTATTTTGATAAACCTAAGACTCCTATAAATGCTAGGAATCAATCCAAAAGGCACAAAAACCTTATAAAATTACTATATGTTTATCAAAAATGGACATCAATTGTAAAAGTTATGTACTAAAATCCATAGGTTTAATACCTAAACCGTGAAAATGTCTAATTACTACCCAGATTGGATTTTGAAAAACTATTTTCCATGTTGTAAGGCATGTAGCTATGAGACCAAATCTATCATATACTAAGTGACCCTAATTTCTTATGGATGATGAGGGACAAGGAGGGAGTGATTAGGAATGATGAGGGATACTGAAGTTCAATGAGGGAATAATCAGGGATGATGAAGTGATTAGAGATGACTAAGGATAGTGAGATTTAATAATGGCGTGATTAGGGACAATGAATAATGATGAGAGAGTGATTAGAGGTGATGAGGCATGATTAGGAAGTGATCAAGGATGAGGGTGGGATGATGAACAAGTTAAATTAACACAAAGAGGTTGTTTAATGTGTGCAAGTCATTAATGTAACTTATGCTACCCCAATCACACTAATTTGCATTAATTTCAAAGTGAGTGGTTTGAAAAGTTTAATTTTGACAAACCTAAAACTCCTATAAATGATAATAAGCAATTTATAAGGCATTAAAACCTTAAAAATGAATATATTTTTACCAAAAATGGACATCATTTGTAAAAATTATGTCTTGAAATCCCTAGGTTTAATACTTAGACCCTGAAAATGCCTAATTACTGACCTAATTGGATTTTTAAAAACTATTTTCCACATTATAAGGCATGAAACTATGAGACCAACTCTATCAAATGCTATGTGACCCTAATTTATTATATTTACTAAAATAAATTTAAATTATAATAAAATAATTTCTTATACTTAACATTTAGAGTAGTAAATAAGCTTCTAGCCAAAGTTGCCTTCATGTGAAACTCCCACATGTTTTAGGGTGATGATAATATATAATGCAATCATGTTATTAAATACAATGATCATGTTATTAATGTTATTGCATTATTAATTAATGTCATCATGTTGTTAACATGATTATGTTATTAACATAATCATGTTATTAACGTGATTGTGTTATTAAGTGACAGGATCATGGTATTAACGTGATCATGTTATTAAGTAACATGATCATGTTATTAACATGATTGAATTATTAATATGATCATAGTATTTGAATTTAAATTTAATTCCCATGCCTTTTGGCTTGGTAATGGCTTGGATTCCTGAGCCAAAGGCTTGGACTATCAATATATAGCCAAGTTTTGAAAGGTATGAAAACAAACAACAAATTTCAACTTTGATTACCAAATACACTAAGAATTTCAATGTGAAAATTCAAAAACTTGATACCGTCATGACGAGCACACTCTCCTCTTTCAAAAAATATTATTCTTATATTTTTTAGACTAATTTAAAGTTTCAAATTATATTTATTTCTAACTATGCCTTTTTTAGACTACTACATGGCGCAAACATACATGCCTATACATGTTCATGTAATTTATGTTTCATTTATCCAAGTGAAAAATAAATTATATGGTGACATAGTATGCTTAATTATACACACATTTTTTTAAAAAAAATGATTTTCATTTTTTTAGGTAGTTAGGCCTGACTCATAGACAACTATCCAATTTTTTGTCAATTTTTAGGATCTCTTTACTTTCAAAATTCATAAAAAAAAGTATTCATTGAAAAAATAGAAAAAAATATAGGTGATGTGCTACAATATTTTATCTAAATTTTCACCAAAGGGTTTTAAATAATATTAAACACTGATCAAAAAATGGTGCACGTCATAGCCATCTATTTACTATATTTTCTAAAAAAAACTAGAGTTCCTTTTCAAATTTTAGATGTTTGACCTAGTTATACTTAACCATTTTTTTAAAAAAATTGTGTTTTGGAAACTAGACTCGAAATTATATTTTTCATATTTTAACACCATCTTCAAATTTGGAGTCTAGATATCTCAAATTATCTATAAAAGTTCAAATTTTTGAAATTTTAGAAAAATCATGTCCACGGGTAGGCCAATTTTTGTCCCCTAACTTTGTGTTCTTACCCTATTTCTAAATTATATATCACCTTAGTCTTGTACACTTGAAAAATACATATCATGTATGTACTTTTATCTTTTAGACCTTTTATGTTGCCAAAAGGCTTGCATACACTATATATTTATGTTAAATTGATTGTCTCTTAGTTTGACCAATGGTATTATGATGAATCATACCTTATATCATGTTCAAAATTTTATAAACTTATTTATCTTATGTCTCTACAATTTTTTTACCTATGCCTATTTTTTATCATTCCAAACACTTACATCTAGCCATATGCCTATGTCAACACAAGTGTCATATCTCGATGCTAGTGTCTAGTGCCCTAAAGTCATCCAATTTACAAATGAAATGTATTATTATGGTTTTCCTAAGTGATTTAATGAAATATATTTTCCAAAATTATTGGTAAAAATATAGGATCGATCCTCATTCATTCTTCACTTAGCATAAACCAAACAACTCACAAGGCAACTTATAAAAGGCATTCCATCAAGCACTCAAGTGAGCAAAACTTCCCTATTTCCCCTATTTCCATATCAATCATAGAGAACATATGCATGTCTCAATTACCGAAGGATAATCCCATGAGCCACATTTTCCAAGTTACAAGCTATGTCACTTTATGTAGTTAAATATCACACATTACATCCTTATACACATAATCCAACACACAGGGGAGAATTGCATAATTCTAAGGCCCTATTCAGACTATTATCTATATAGGCAACACTCATTGATAGAAGAGTCTTTGGGGTAGCTCGACACTGTGTGCCCACTAACCCATTTTTCCAATAACCACTATCAAGATGAAAAACCAATGTTTTGATATTTGACAAGGAGTGACAACTCAGGATCTAAATCTAAGCACACTAGATTGAAGGTGAAATAAAACTTAGAATATACAAAATGGTCACATAGTAGGTATTTCATATAAGAGACTTGTATCTAGGTTAGATAGAAGTATCAATTTAATCATCTAAGGTTGATGTAAGTGTTTGAGGTCAATGAATTATCTAGTCTAGAATTTGGTGACTAATATAGAATCTATTTCAAGTATTATTCTTTCATATTTTAGATCTAGATCTATAGTAGCATTAGAATTCGCTGAGTATCTTATTTTCATTATCAATACAATATCTAGAATAGTTGTACTTTTTATTTTTAGCAAATCTTAGCACAATAAATTAAGTATACATTTGTTTGAGTTTACAAATTAATTAGCCTACTTTAGAGATAGTCTACCATCCTTGTGTCCTAGGCTATCTCTACCTCTTTACTCTTAGATTCACTAATCTATATTTTAGGGTTAAACATCAACCTTTTATTTTTTGTTTTTTGGATAATCGTTTTCACATGGACACACTTTAAGCACATTAATTAAACATGAGTCATCTCAACACAGTATCATTATTAAACTCAACAACATGTTACAAAGAAATGAATGCAGACTCTCACTCACACTCTCATACACTCTTACATTTATAGGATTATTGAAATAACATGAATAAGGTGCAATCATCCAGACAATCCATCTTAGACATTAAACACCCATTTATTGTGTTCCTAGAGATCTCTACTCCTCTCAAAATCACTTTCCTTTCCTTACTTCAAACTTTATGGATCTTTTTTTTACTTTATATGACTCTCCTTGGCCATTTACATTACTATTTCAAATCTTATTTGATATTCTCTCACTTCTCTAGCCTCTTGGAGTGTTTTTTTAACTTCCTTGACCTCATATAAATGCACAATATTTGATAATTTATCATTTTAGGTTGTTACTTTGTTTTCATCTTAATGTCATTGACATTTATGTCTATGATTTGATATTTCTAATTTTCATTATTTTCGTCTTGATGCCATTGATATTTTGTTCCAATATATTCATATCAAAACAACCTATAATTGATTGTTCTAAAAATAGATCTTTAATCTTCTCCAGAGCTCCCTCTATGCATACTATAAAGATAATTATGTGTGAATACTCTAGAGCTAGGGTACTCCAATTCCACTTTTATATGGGAATTTAGAGTTATAAGAATTTGGAGTTACTTGAGTCTAGATTCATATCTCCCCAACTTCTCCATGTCAAAACAACAAATAAACAAATGAAACCACACAAACACATAGCTAAAATATTTTTTGGGTGGTGCAATATTGTTTGTATGCCTTGGATGCTCTTGCATCAAAGTTAGTTGTGTTGTTTATACATAAAATTTAGTTTTTGATCCATTTAAATTTGGTTGGTTTATTAGGATTATTGAATGTTAATACATACATATGGAATCATGGATGAAATGTTTGTAGACTTTTAGTAGGTAATGATGTCAATGCACCATCACCAAAAAGGACATCCTTGTATTATGAATCATGTGTTATTTTGTATTTTAAATATTTTTGAATTCATGATATACTAACATAAAAATCATGTGTTTATTTTTAAGTGCCTTGTCTTTTGACACTCATTATATCCAATTGATAAAAATTTCATGGAATAAATTTTGTAATGGCACTAATTTCATGAGGTAAAATAATAGTATGTCCACTATATTTGAATTGTTCACCAAAAATATGTTTTACCTACAAAATTGGATTAACCTATTCTATAAGTATTTCCTCAACATCGGTTAACACTTTTAAAATTGCTGATTATTTTGTAGGATCCATATTATTCCATTTGGAAAAAAGATGGCCATTTCATTCTAAAGAGAAATAATTTGTAGTTAAGGTTTTTTTTTTTTTAAATTTGAAACATTTCATTTGTGTTTTTTCAATTAATAAGTTTAATATTCATTAAAGAATACATATAATGTTTTTATGAAACCCTTTATGAATTATAAATTTTAATTATATATATTCATGTTTATTTGTAGGAAGTATTACTTGATTTGTGATAGGAAGATGGAATTGGCTACTGGAAAAAATTATTTTTCCCTTCAACATTTATTAATAATATATTAGTTAAGTTCATATTGACAATGTTGATTTTATTTGAGATGTTATTTATTCTTTGCATACTAGTCATGCAATATTTGTTTCCTTTATGGAGACAACATCTACAAGTTTAATATGAAAAAAAATACCTAAAATGTCCAAAATGATATGTACTTAATAATATATAGCAATCAATATTAAGTATTAATTTTTTTTACATTAATAAAATGTATGTAAAATATATAATATAATATAAATTTATAATTAGTGCATTGAGAATCTAAGAACTCTAAAATGTAGTATTTTTGAGAAAAATAGTGCAATTACATAATAACAATAGGGAATGTAAATGTTATTTTTTGAAAAATATAAAATATAAATATTCGGTGAAAAGATTTCAATTACGTGAAAATAACATGAAATAAATATATTATTTATGAAATTGCCAAAAATAAAGATATAATAAAATTATCATTAAACAAAATATTAAAAGTATAATAAAATGAAATGTGACATTCAATTAAAATCTAAACCATAATAAAATTTAAAAAAAAAATGTTTAGTATAGTTAAGAATATATATATATATATATATATATATATATATACACTTGAGAATACTATTTTAAAACTCAAGAATACAAGAAAACAATGCTTATGAGAACATAATACAAAAAATCAAGTGACATATTGATAATTCAATAATTTTAAAATATATATTTTTTTAGAAAAGAATTTAATTACATGATAACAACATCAAATAAAGATAATATTAATGAATAAATTATATTATCCAAAATATTAAAATTATAGTAAAATGAAATGCAACATTTAATATATTTCCAAACTGTTATGTAACAAAGGGAAATATTGGTAAAATGATAAATGAATCACAAGAAACAATAAATGGTATTGATGGCTGATGAAAAGGAGATTAGAGTTATAAAAGGAAAGAAGATTCACATCCATTAACTATTAAGGCCTATGCTCAAGCTGGCAGCCACCATTATTAATGGTGATTACATCGGTCAAAGTTCTCCAAATCGATGAATCAAATCCTTTAGACTTTGATGGTTTCTCTGTAAGGCCAAAAGGATTTTTCATGGGAGAATGAGATGATGTATAGGCAAATAGTTGGTGATATTAATAAATAAGTGACAACGAAGAGGAGGTTAGGACATATTGATGAGGAAAATTAACTATCTTAGCATCTGATCATTGGTGGCAGAATAAATGACTAAGGTGAGAGAATCCATGCATGGCTTAATATAGCAAGTTGAAACAACCAAAGGAATTACAAATGACAATAAAATGGGGTTTGATTCATAGGTCATTTAAGCTAGGAAAAATATTCTAGTGATTTAGATTTTAGATAAGGAAATCAAAAGAAAAATATTTTATTTTGAGTGTGACCTAATTTTTAAATTTGTGGGTTCTTGGCCTAAGGTGTAGGATCTGCATATTTGGTTAGATAAAAATTTGTGAATTTGTTATACAAACTAGTTTAACCTCTTCCCTCAAGGTTTATTCTAGGTTATTTTTTATTAAGCCATGAAGCCTTCAAAAGTGGTCCTTGGTTCATGGGTAAAGATATCTTTTTTATGAATCCTTGGAAAGAAGGGTCTAATCCAAAATAAGAGGATTTACCACTTTTCCCACACTGTACTTGACTTGATGGTCTTCTTATTGAGTTTTGGTTTTGGTCTGAAGGTATATTCAAATAAATTGGGGATCATCTTGGGGAATATATATACATGGCAAAATCTTTAAAATTAAGGTTGATGGCAGTTTATATGAGAATGTGTGTCAATTTATATTAATTCAAATGCCTTCCCCTATAATTTAAATTTGAATTTGAATAATTGGAATCCACCAAATCCCTAGATTATGAAAACCTCCCTTTATATGTAGAAACTATCACAAACATGGGCACTTTGTCAGAGATTATCCAAATAAACTTTAGCCAGATATGGATATATTTGAGGAGGGTGTCAAATAACCAAAAAAGAGTCAAAGGAATAAGAAATAAAATAAATATTTTTATAATCTAAAATATGTGGAAGCACTCAATAGATTCACTAGTCTTCTAGTAGAGGATTCTTCTAAAGAACATTGTCGATATAATGTTTGACAACCCCCAAGATAAGTAAGGCTTTGAATTCCTCTTGAAAGAAGAATAAAAATAATATGTTGTTAAATAAAATGCATTTTTTACCTTATAGGACCTTTCAAATATAATGGACTTAGTGAATTAGGAAGATGACTTAGTGAATCATGATAACAACTTAAAATTGGATTTAAGCTCTATGTCAGGTTTCAATAATAAATCTATATGACCATGTCTCTCAAACTCATGAAATTTTGAAGCCCAAATTTATATAAGTAATGAAATTCAAAATTAGATATGCCAAGTCACTAGAGTATAAACCATATTATGAAATCCATCCTCCCTTTGTGTCGAACAACCAAGATACTCCAAAGTTAGGAAAGAAGCCCATCACTCATAGTGCAATTGTTAGGGTGTGGAGCTAAAAGCTTCAACTGTTGCAAACATGGAGGAGGTTGCTGAGTTCTAGGGAGACCGGCGTCGACAGAGTATAGTGCAAAAAGTAATTGACATCGGCAGGTGTGAACTGATAGACAACTGGCATTGACAGGAGGTCGACCAACGTCGGTCACCTCCAGGCAGACAGGGACCAACGTCAATCACCTGTGGAAGTTCTAGAACTGTTCGTTGCATGGATAGTTAGTTTGTTGAACTGAGATTTTGCATGTAAAGGCTAATTATAGTCTTGAGTTGCGTGTCTAATTATTGTAATTAAGAAAGTCTAATTATTGTATGCATGAGATCTATATAATAGACTCATGGGTTGTATTGTAAAGGTGTGCTAAAAAGCCATTGAGCTTAAAGAGAGAGCTAGAGTAGCTCCTCCTAGTTCTAAAGGGGTACTGAGTGTGTATGATCAGGGAGAGTTACAGGTTGTGCAAGTTCTACTAGGAGATCCACTGGGGTACTGGTTGAAGAATCATAAGGACTTGGTGAGGCAAAGACAAGGGTTCTTCTGGGTGTAGAGATATCTACATGGTGAGTATGGTCTGTTAGTGATTGCAGGTTGATTGCAGGAGCAGGGAGATCTACTTGGAGTATGATTGTGTACTTGGTGTACTGGCAGTGTTGTTACTGACTGGTTGGAGAGGTGAACACCAACTCTATGTGTGAGTTGTGTGTTGGGACAGTAAGAGAGAGGGAAAAAGTCCTTGAGGTGTGGCAAGCCTTTGAGGTGGAAGAAGAAGTGGCATCTTCTTTATTGTATTTTCTTCTGAGTGATTATTAATACAATTGTGTATTGTCTCTCATATCCTGTGTTGTTTCATATTTCTAGTTACTTATTCATTCTTGTATAATTCCGTGTTTAGTTGCTTATACAAGAGGTAATCATATATACTCTTATTGGGGAGAGTAGGATCCTGATAGTTGGTATCAGAGCTTCAGGTTGGGTTACTAACAGGTGGTTTCAGATCCGGTTAGTGTTTGTTGATTATAGGTCACTCTCAGGGGTTTCAGATTGAGTGGGAATATAGCAATGGCAGAAGAAAGTAAGCTACGAATGAAGAAATTGAATAGCACGAATGGTCTGATTAATGGAAAGAAAAAGCAGGTAAAGGAAGATTGTTGGTCGATAGAAGATCAGCATGTAGAAGCAGATGTTGTAGGGGTTGTTGCACAGGTTGCTTTGGATAAATTAGAATCTTGGTTTACAGATTCTTTTGCCTCTTTCCATGCAACCCAAAATAGATCATCTTTTCATGGGTATGTCTTTGGAGACTTTGGAGACATTTATTTAGGGGCTGGTGAGCCTTGTCAAATGGTTGGCAAAGGGGAAGTGAAGCTAAAATTGTAGACAGATAACACACGGGTGTTGAATGAGGTCATGCAGGTACCAGTCTTGGAGATGAGTCTAATTTCTTCAGGAAAGTTGGGTGATGAGAGATGCACAGTAACTCTCATAGCGGATGCACTTGAATTAGACAGTGGTAAGAAAGTAGGTATCCTTTATCTATCTACTTATATTACTGATTCACCTTCTATTGTAGAGATGTGTCTTTGTAGGCTTGGTTACATATGTAAGAAGGGAATGCATGTTCTTAAGCGGAAGACAGATATCTTTGACAAACTTAAGAACTGGAAAGCCTTGGTATTCATGGAGGAGATGATGGATAGAGATCAGCTGAGGGGACTGAATTATTCTAAGCAGGGCTATGTTAATTTGAACAAGGTTTTGACCCAAAAAGAGCTCACGGGTAAAAAGTCATCACTCACAGGTGAACACAGGTACCGGCGTCGATCAGGAGGAACCGACGTCAAACAGACATGCACCAACATCGGTCATGTGTAGATCAGCAAAGTCAGTGATGTCAGGTAGTAGGAACTGATGTCAGTCATACAAGAATTGACATCGATAGAAGGTACACTAGCGTTGGTCAGGGGACTGACATCGGTAGACAGGGTTAGTTGCAGGGAACCGACGTCAGTCGAGTGTAGATTGGGAGATGGCTGAGATTGGTCACTGGAATGGATGTTGGGCAGATAGCAAGCTGTTAAGGAGTCTCAAATGCCCATATGGAGGATTGAAAGGGTAAGTGGACCTCATATTCATTGTTCACCTTCTTACTAGTTGCTTACTGATGTTTGAGAACTAGGAAGATGTGAAGAGGCAATGTAGGTAGAATCCAAAAATAGTGGGAGCATGGTATGAATTCTTCAGAAGAGAACCAAGCAGGGGATTTGGTAGAGTTTCCAGCACTAACAGACGGATGGATTCCAAAGTTAAAGAAGAGAGTGGATGGATACGTGAGACAGAAGGCTAAGGTATATGGTCTTGAGGAAGCTGTAGGACAGTGGTACAAGTTTGACATGTGGATGACAAAGCAGGGCTTCAGTCAATGTCAGTGTAACCATTGTGTTTGTCTTACCAGGTGGATGATGAGTCATGACATTATCCAGTTATTATATGTGGATGGTATGCTTGGAGCAGGTTTGTACATATAGGGATTTATTGAGCTAAGGGTAAGGTTAGTTCAGAGGTATGTCATGAAGAATTTGGGAGCAGCAAAATTCTTTGGCATAAGAAACATAGAGATTTTGTCTCCAGTGGGAGCTGATGTGAAGAAGGTGTTGGCGAGGTTCAAGATGTAGGATGTAGAATCAGTAAGCACACTAAGCACTAGATAGTTCAAGCAGAGCTTAGAATAGGGTTCAAAATCACATAAGGTCTAGTGTAGACCTGATTTTTTCCAAGCAGTGGGAGTTGTCAGAGAGTTTGGATCCAATTCGAGGAAGGTAGATTCTTAGGTATTTGAGAGGGACCAGCAACAGGGATTCATGTTATGTAGGGTCAAGGTCTTCACTACATGGGTTTGTAGGTTTGGATGTGGCAGGTTACTTGGATGATAGGTGTAGCATCATAGGTTGTGTGGTGGTTGGTCTTCAGGATTGATCTTGAAGAGGGATACAAGCCAAGAAATGAATTAGATGGTGTACAGGTATAGGTATAGTTGTAACTATTTATCTCCAAGTGGAAGATTGTTAGGGTGTGGAGCTAAAAGCTTCAACTGTTACAAACATGGAGGAGGTTGCTGAGTTCCAGGGAGACCAGCGTCGGCAGAGTATAGTGTAGAAGGTAACCGACATTGGCAGGTGTGAACTGATAGACAACCGGCATCGGTAGGAGGTCGGTCGACATCGGTCACCTCCAGGCAGACAAGGATAGACATCGGTCACCTGTGGCAGTTCCAAAACTATTCGTTGTATGGATAGTTAGTTTTTTGAACTGAGAGTTTGCATGTAAAGGCTAATTATAGTCTTGAGTTGTGTGTCTAATTATTGTAATTAAGAAAGTCTAATTATTGTATGCATGAGATCTATATAATAGACTCATGGGCTGTATTTTAAATGTGTGCTAGAAAGCCATTGAGCTTGAAGAGAGAGCTAGAGTAGCTCCTCCTAGTTCCAAAGGGGTACTGAGTGTGTATGATCAGGGAGAGTTGCAGGTTGTGCAAGTTCTACTAGGAGATCCACCGGGGTACTGGTTGAAGAATCATAAGGACTTGGTGAGGCAAGGACAAGGGTTCTTCTGGGTGTAGAGATATCTACATGGTGAGTATGGTCTGTTAGTGATTTTAGGTTGATTGTAGGAGTAGGGAGATCTACTTGGAGTACGATTGTGTACTTGGTGTACTGGCAGCATTGTTACTGACTGGTTGGAGAGGTGAACACCAACTCTGTGTGTGAGTTGTGTGTTAGGACCGTAAGAGAGAGGGAAGAAGTCCTTGAGGTGTGGCAAGCCTTTGAGGTGGAAGAAGAAGTGGCATCTTCTTTATTGTATTTTCTTTTGAGTGATTATTAATACAATTGTGTATTATCTCTCATATCCTGTGTTGTTTCATATTTCTAGTTACTTATTCATTTTGGTATAATTCCGTGTTTAGTTTCTTATACAAGAGGTAATCATATATACTCTTATTGGGGAGAGTAGGATCCTAACAGCAATTAGGTTAAAATACTAATTAAGGTTTTAGAAACATACTCTCATGTCTTTGAAATGTGTATTCTCTTTAATTAGTGTTTTGCATTTGGCTAAAAGGCCTTATTTTTATTATTGGCTTTATCACATTTTTTTTCACTTTTTATTAGACGGGTTCTAGCCCTTTTTTTTACCGATCAAAAAAGCAAAGAGAAATATTTTTCATAGTCGTTAGATATAATTTGAATGTTAGTTATATATAGAGTTTCTATAGATCCAAACATGAAAATTGTCTTTTAGCATGTAATACAAGTTAATTTTTATAGCAAAAGAAGAAAAATAAAAAATAATCATTTCCAAGCCTTACAATCACCCAAAGAAAAAATTAAGTCTTAATAAAAAAATTATAGACATTCAGTTTTGGCCACATCTGTGTCTAAATCAAACTTCAAATTGGATTCTACCAAACTATGCAAATTAAGCCTAGAAATTACCAAAACATCCAAATTTATTTGTGCATAAAATATAACTACCCAAAATCATGTTGATGCATCCTTATTTGGGGTATCACCCTATATGCACCGATAAACTATCTTGGCTTCAACCCCTTTCAAATTATAACTTAGCAAAATGACAAATTAGCCTTTCAATCTATTAATGGAAAACACTAAAATAATTCCTAAATGGGTATGATTAATTAAAAAGCAAACTTCAATTAGCTAATTAAATAAAAATTTAAAGTTTAATTAGGTAACTACTTTTTTTTTTAAATAAATTCAATAAAGATGAGCTCAAAGTCAAGAATTAATAATATCTTTTATAAATGCTTAAAATTCAAAGATAAGGTGAGTCACACCTCATAAATATCTTCTATGAGTTATCAATTTATAATTGCTTTGACCTAATCCAGGGTTAATCTAAACTTGACCAAGGTTAATACAGACACAACCAAGGTTAAAACTAAACCTAACTGTAATTGAGTTAGAGTTAGTTCTAGAACCTATAAATACAAGTGTCATTATCCCTATCTAAATAAGCTCTCTAGCCAATGTTATAATGTTAGATTGATTAAGGATAAGCTTTACCAATCTAAGTCAAGCCAAACCAAGCCTCAATTGATATTAGATAAGTGTTGCCTAAATGTAAATTTTATTGATAAATTCTTTATTACCCACAAGTTGAGTATGAACATCCTTTATGCCAATGAATGAGCACTAGTTTGACAAGGGAGGTAACACAGTCTTGTGTTTTAACTTCTATTTGTAATTTTTCTCATTAGGTTAATCTCAACCAAGTACTTAGGAAAGAGTAGTTTACTTTCTATTATATTTTTTGATTTGATTTCACTAACAAGAAACTAACAAAATTTGGCTCTTTGGATTTCTAATGGTACATAATACATGCCATGTGGGACCATGCACCCCACATAGACCAAACGAGTGATGTGAAACCTTTAATTTTTTTAAAATGATGACTCACAACTTCAAGTTTTCATTTTTATGACTAAATTTCACATCATTTTATTTAATTACTAATCGATGACTTCACCCTACTAAACGGTGACTTCATCTATTTCATGATTATTTATTTTATAATAAGTGGAAAATTCACATCAGCGACTTCATAAAAAATAGTGAAATCACTATATTTTTAAATCAATGACACTAACCTGTGTTGAGTCATCCTCTTTGGAAATAGTGCCTTTAACAAATGAAAAATGTCAATTTTTCTCCAATGATGACTTTACAATGTAAATATTCTCATGAATTCAACAACTTTGCCTTGTTTTTACACATAAATAATGACTTTACCTAACCTAATTGACAATTTCATGCTTGACTAACAATGACTTCACCAAAAAACAAATTCTATCTATTTTAGTTCCATAATAAAATGGTGATATCACTCTATTAAAAAAATAGTGACTTCACTCTATTGAGAAATCAATGACTTAACTCTGTGTAAAAAAACTCAAGAGTTTGAAAGTACAAGTTTTTTGGTTAACTCTTTTACATAAAAATAAGTGAACCCCCTAAACATTTTTATAGGAAACTAAGTGAAGAAAATGAGGTTTAAACACTTCAAAATTTTATACATACTTATGTTTTAGTGCTTAAAATTTACGTAATAATTTTGCTTTTTGTCTTTCAAATTTACAAGAGAAAACAATAAAGACAAGGGACTAAAACTTCATTCACATCTTATTTGGTGATCTAAAATGAAAAAAACCCATAGATTAGTATTGTTAATATTTTTTTTTACTTTTTGTTTTTTCATTGTTTGTTAATTAGTTTCCATTTCTTAGATTAATTTATTTTTGGCAAATTGAACTTTGTGTGTATGCTCTCCCCCTATCCCCTTTAGGGAACTTGGGTGATCAAAAATGCCTTATTTCTTACCTTATTTTTTTGAGTCTAGAAATGGAAGAAAAGTCACATATGCTCTCCCCAACCTCTGAGTGACTTGGGTGACCCAGAAGCGACCTTAAAGTTCTTCCAATTTTTCATTTGTTTATTTATATGCATTGGTTTGTGGGTAGTAGTTCATCACCTCCTCACATGTTATTTAGGGGTGCATTGAACTAGGGTTTTATCTCCTAGCATCATACCAACTCCACTCCATAATGGGGTATATAAACTAGACACATGATACAATAATTTAATAGTGGTTAAACATTTAGCCTGATAATTATAACAAAAACCTAGATCACTTCACACTGAACATCAGACTTCACTAAATAGTACATGACTCAAGTCATTTTAAAAAGGACTAGACCTTTACATAATAAGTTATCAAATTTTAATCCAATTGATGTGATGTGCCCTTATGTTATCCACACTTGTGACCATTAATTTCATTTCAAAAGTTGTAGATTTTAGATAAACCCCACTTTGCCATAAAATATCTTGCCAAATGTCAAGTGCTTCATTACACCAAGTTCCTTACCATGTACTAATGCATGAGAGATAAAGGGGGGATTAAAAACTCTACCGACATGCACTCTTTAATTTTTGGATTAACACTTAATTCCTTTTGAGCATTGGTATATCAGTGTAAACTTTTGTGGAATCTATGCACACCTCATTAGTTTTAGGATAGGACATGTACTTAGGTGTTTTTTCTATTTTTTTTACTAACATTATTTTTGGGTATAAAAATATTTGTTTTCCAAAGTCAAAATGAGTCAAAACCAACAAAATAAGACATTTATTACACACCCCTTTGAACCAAGAGGTGTTATGTTGTTTAAATCACTCAAAGCTTTTGTCTTAGCTTGAGATTTCAATAACTACCATTTGTACCTTTGTTCAAAAAGATGTTGTTATGCTGCCAATTTTATTCCAAAATACTTGCATTGTTTGAAACCAATTTCAAAACCCATTCATACCTTTGTTTATAAAAAGATGTGGGTATGCTTCCTATTTGAGTCTAGGCCATTATCCATTTTAAAATGTAAGCCTTTTAAAATCTCATTTGAAATCCATATTTTGAATTTTAAATCTAAAACAATTGGTTTACACTTGAGTCTTGTTTACAACTTGGGATTTAGTGGTTCACCTTTCTATCTTTATATTATGTAACTTGGATGTATTTTTAGTATGATTTTTAAAAACCTTTGCCTAGAGACCAAGTTTCCTTTTACCATGTCTTACCTTGATTCCAAGTTTTGCATGCCTAGCCTAAATTATGTGCCAAGACTTATTTCATGTGCCTAGATCAGGTTTGTTTTAAAATGCTTAGCCTAAGTTTGTTTATGTCAAGACCTATTTCACATGCCTCAATCAATTTTGTTTTCAAATTCCTAGCCCATGTTTTTTTTTAAGACTAATTTCACTTTATCTAGACCAATTACAAGTTTCATATCTAAATTGATCACGTTCAGAGCTAGACTTATTCCAAACATTAAGTATTTCAACCAATTTTCATCATCATGCTAAATAAGGGTTGATTTTTGAACCCACATTCTAACATAATTAGGGTCATTTTTCACCCCTTTTAAACCATGCCAATCGAGCCAAATATGACCTAAACCTAGACCTAAATCAAGTTTATTTCATAACCAAGACAAAGTTCAACACCATTTTTAGAGATCAAGACCAGCCTTTTTGGACTAATTTCCAAAACTAGACATATCAATTATCATATGCTAATATTAACCTTCTTTGGGACAATTAAAGTACTAAGTTCACCCTTTTAATGATAATGGTAATCGATCCCCTATCTATGCCATTAATCCTCATTTGCTTGCATTAGCAACCAAGCTCCACAATTCCCAAGGATTACCATTCCAGGCCCTCCTCTTTTGACATGTGTTAGCAACCAAGATCTCTAGTGCTTGAGGGTTATCATTCTAGGCCCTCCTCCTTTAGCTTTCATTAGCAACCAAGGTTTTTAGTGCCCAAGGATTATAATTTTAGGCCCTCCTCCTTTATCTTGTATTATCAACCAATCTCCACAATGCCCAAGGACTACCATTCTAAGCCCTCCTCCTTTGGCCTACATTAACAACCAAGCTCTACAATGCCTAAGGATTACCATTTTAGGCCCTCTTCTTTTGGGTTGCATTAGAAACCAAGCTCTATAATTATGAAGGATTACCATTCTAAACCCTCCTACATTGGCTTGTGTTATTAACCATGCTCTATAGTTCCCAAGGATTATCATTCTAGTCCCTTCCCCCTTTTCATCCAAATCTGGTAGCTCATTATCTCAATAAGGTTGTACAATTATAATTAAACATATTACAATTACCATCTTATACCCACAATCAGTCTTTGTCAAACCCATCTTAGATGAGTCTATTTTCAAATATCTAATTAGCAAATCATATACCATTACTCATCTATTTCCAAACATCCCCCACTTTATAAAATCTAAGTCAATCTTCGATCCATAATAGAGCCAATCATTACATCTCCAAGAGTCATTTAAATACCAAGATGTTTTCAAACCTGATATTTTTCATCCAAGTATAAGCCAAGGCCAAGATAACTAACCAATCCATGATTTTTTTATTGAAGCACCTATTTTTGATGAGTTAACCTATGTTGAGTCACCCTTCGGCCATTGCCCTATCTTTGAGGATCCTCACTTTGAAAATCTAGCCTTTGTGGAGTTGTATGTTGACCATTTCCCTTTTGTTGAGAAGCCTCACTCTAACAAGCCAATATTTGTGGAGTCCTTCTTAGATAAGCCTATTTCTAAATATCTCATTATTCAAAGGCCATTACTCATCTAATACCAAACATTTAGCATAACATCTTTGTTTCCACACTAAAAGAAGAATAAACATTATAGTTAAGTTCTATTTTTGAACTGATATCATATTTAGCATCAGAAATAGAATCAATGTCAGTCTCAACATTGGATTCAGAGTCCCTTGAATTAGATTCAGCTTCATAATCAAAATATATTTATGGCTATTACAACATTGGTTACCTACACCTTGTAGATCAATTTGAATAAATTTATGTTCCTTCCATGGTTTTTGAGGATAATTACTTTAGAATCAACACAAGTTCTCATAGTATCTTCTATGAGGATTATGCTACCTCTTACCATTATAATACCACTCCATTTTCCATTGATACCATTAACCAACATAGCTATTATATTGACATTTCACATCCCACAAACATCGATTAGGATTGCTAAAATCACACATTTTTTAATTGCATCCATGGTAACATATTAGTTGTAGAATATTAAGGAGACTAAGACCACATTTATGTAAAAGAAGAATAATCTCTTAGTGAAACCTTTTCAGAGTTGCTAGGGGGTAATCAAATTCCAAACCTATCATATTCTAGTGAAACCTTATTTGAGGTGTTAAAATAAAATCAAATTCAAAAGTCAATACTCCTTAGTGAAACCTTCTTGGAGGTGCAATGGGATAATCAAGACAATTTTATTGGTGAAAACCTCTTCAGGGCAGCAATAGTTTAACACAATAGTTATTCATCACTTGATGAAGACATTATTAAAGATAACATTATTATAACTACCAATATACAACATAATCATATGGTAGCATCTCTCAAGCCCAAACAACATAAAAATATAGTGGTCTTATCGAGAGAATATTTAAAGTCTTTGTTCCTACCATAACCAAAATTATGTTGAATCTATAATTTAGAAACATTGTGTGTGATTGAAAATCTAATATTCATTTGTTACCCAACCATTATACATTCTATTATTATGCATTTATTCATTCAATGCCTATATTACATTTCTAACTCAGACCTTTTATCCAATATTTATCCTTATTTACCATCCCTAGCCAGACTTTCCTTTACAAAGGCTATGAAGACATCTTATCTAGAGGTTTGGAGGAAAAAATAAATGACCAACAAAGATTGCAACAACATTATTGGAGTTTAAATCAACAATAGGTTCTTGATAGAGTATCTATTCAGATTAGATGTGGGCTAGAGATCAAGATCATTGAACATGTTGATTGTATCATATGCTAATCATGACATGCATCTCCACATCAACAAAAATAATAGAATCATGCCTTATCATTGGCCTTCCCTTGACATTTAAATTACCTTATTTTTGTTCATACCCTACCATTTACCTTGCCTTGACATTTACCTAGCCTTGTCATTTACCTTGCTTTATCATTATTTCATACTTTTTCATTTACCTTGCTTTGTCATTTGCCTTGCCTTACCATCCTTTCATACCTTGATATATTTTGAACTACATTGACTTGAGGTCCTTTGGGAATATGTAAGCAACACTCAATTTACATTGAGGTCAACTTAGTCACCCCTTTTATAATGCTTTCATAATTCTGTAAGAAACCTCAACCAACACTCTCATCATTTTATGAGTTATCACCATTATGCATCTAATAATTCTCACTTGAGTTGAAATGCACATACAACCCCAAAACATTATAAATATTTCCATATATTCATCCACTGTAAGGTGAAACTACATTGAATTAAGGTCCCTAGGGACTCAGTAGATAGTACTCAGTTTACATTAAGGTTAGCTTAATCACCCCTTTTTCCACGTTATCATCATTTTGTGACTTAGACCATTATATATATATCATAAACCTCCATTGAGTTGAGGTACCAAAAACCATCAAAGCATTAGAAACATTTACAAACATTCCTTCACTATAAGGTGGAACTACATTGACTTTAAATCCTTTGGGATTATGTAGGCAGCACTCAATTTACATTGAGGTCATCTACATCATGTTTTTTACAATGATCTCACCATTTTACATGTAACCTCAGTCAATGATCTCACCATTTTGAGATATATCACCATTCTACATCTCATAATTCTCACTCAAATTAAAATGCACGTAAAACCCCAAAACATTGGAAACATTTCCATATATTCCTCTATTGTAAGGAAAAACTACATTGACTTGATGTCTTTCAGGACTATGTAGGTATCAATTAATTTACATTGAGGTTAGCTTATCCCACCTTAACCCCTGATCTCACCATTTTGTGAGAAATTTAAGTATCACTCTCACCATTTTGAGAGTAACCTAGTCCATGCTCTCACCATTTTACAAGTTGGCCCATTTTATGCCTCATAATTCTCAATTGAGTTGAGATGCCAAAATATTCCAAAAACATTTAAAATATTTCAAAAATATAAACATTTAAAATTTAATTACAATCTCCTAGAGTTATATATAGCCCCAAACTCCAAAAAACATTTGTCTCATCTTGAACTTAGTCACCAATCCCCAATCTACTCTATAGGGGTAAATTTGTGGTTAGTTCTCATTCTCACTTTTAGGCTAAGCTCACAGCTTTCACTTAGCTAGGGTAAATCAAAGCATGCAGCTTATACCAGGGTCTCTTATCCCTGCATGTCATCCCATTTCTTATAATATTTCTTGGGGGCACCATCAGTTTATCATTCCATTGAACCTTCACATGTAGCTATTGACTTGGTTAATGACATGATACTTCTTGTTACTTTTATTTTCAAAGTTTGTGTGTGTTTATTTGCTTAGTCTTTGGTTTGTTGTTTGTTTGCATGTTTATTTGCTTACATTTTTGTGCCTTGAATTATTATATATACATTTATTGTGTAATTCTTTGCACATTTTAATTGAGTCCATCTATATTCATATGTCAACATTGTCATCATGGTTTTTATCATTGGTGCATTATTTTCAATTATCTATTGGATCAAGAATCAGTCTTTATGCACATTATAGCTAGGTCATCATGGTTTTTATATCATAGTGCATATTTTCATGTGGTAAAATAAAAATTATACTAGTTGATCTTATAATCAATGTAGTGGGAAGTACTTTTCCTTGTTCACAACTGACATGTCTCATATATCACCCAAACATAGAGTGATTAAACCATAAATGAATTATAATTCCTATTAGTTAGGATGTGCATCTTTTTACTAATAGGTATACCAAATTCATACCTATCCTCTATACCAATTCACCATCAATCTATGTTTATGGGTTCATTACATGAGCTTCCTTTGCCCCATTATGGCTAATCGACAATTATCCCTTGCTCTTTGATCAAATCAACTCATTAACCATTTTGGTTGTATCAGTGCTAAAAAGGATGAGCATCTCCACATTGATAGGTACAACCAAATCAATCACATTGATCAATTCTTATTCTTTTATTATATTCCTCATTCTATTTTCTCCTACTTTTAGATGAACTACATTGGCGTTATACTCTTGAAACCTTGGAATTTATCAAAGATCTTTAAGGATGATTTAGCAAGTGGAAAAGTTCTTGATGAAAACCTTGAGAAAAATGAACCTAACTCTTTCCTTTTTGAGTCCTAAAATTGATTCAAACCTATGAAAATACATGTAAACACAAAGATTAGGAAGCCACAAAACATGTAAAATGGGTAATGAAGTTCAAGTGTGTTGGGTAATTATGAGTAGATTAACAAGAATGAACCAAATAAGTAAGGGTTGGAAGAATATATTGTAGGGCATGATTTTTATGCATGTGTAGGGAGTAATTATGGAGGATTTGGGGGTGTGTGAGAAACAATCAGAGTCTATCAAGCATCTGAATAGGTATCAAGTTTTTGGGAGTGTTACTACATCAAATGAGATATGATGTGTGTAAATATAATGGTCGATCTCTATTAGGTTGTTTAATAGGTGATTGGGCTTTGACAAGTGTTCAAACACTTATTAGGGTTTGATAAGTGTTTGAGGTCTCGAGAGTCTGACAATGTTTAAATAACTATCAAACTCGAATAGCTTGCCAAAAAGCTATTGAAAGTTTGATGTTTGTTTATCAAGTGGTAAATACCAAAAAAGTCTTGAAAGACTTAGGAAAAATATTATTTTCCTTAATTTGATATTTTTGTTTGACCAAAATTTGACCCTAGAGCAATTTTGACCAAGTTTAACTGAATTTGACTATTAACAATCAAAAGATTTGACATTCTTAGATTTTTGACTTTCATTCAAAAACTAGGATAACAATTCTTAAGATGAGCATCAAGGTGTACTTATACCTATAGGATATGAACAACTAGATCTTAAAAATTTATAATTTATTACTAACTATGAATAACCTATGGCTTATCATACCATTTTGAAAACTCTTTTGGATATAAAAAGTGCAAGCATGGATAGCACATCTAATACCTCAAGTGTTATGGGTTATTTACCTTTATCCACTTCATTTGGTATAACTTATGTACTACCATCTACTATGGGGGAAATAAAAGGGTGTTAATAGGTCAATATACCAATTCATACTTAGTCATTTGAGACACCACCATTGATTTTCACACATTCTATTACTAATGCATAATCCCTTATGTAAACCATTCGAGCTTTGAAAATTAATGTGTTTCAAATGTAATAAAGTTATTTAAAACCTAATAAAGAACTGGATTCATAGACATTATTGCATACTTTGTTGGCTCAACATATTTATGCAAACCCTTTAAAAACTAGTGACCCCATGAAACATTTGAAAGCTTGTCACTTCGAATGTTTGGACTATGTGTCCAATAATAGGTTGTTGACCAACTTATTTCCTAGAAGTTTAGAAGAGTGTGCTCTTAGATGATTTTTTAATTTAACACATTAGTCAGTTCATGTATTCAATGCTTTGGCAAATTTGTTTCTTACACATTTTTCAATAAATGTCATTGAAAATATTTCATATGCTTAGATTGTCTAACTCAAAAAAGAATCCAACGAGTCTATCACAAAATATTTCTTAAGGTATAAGACCATGTTATCCAAAATGAAAAATATTATAGTAGATAAGGAATTACAAAACATATTTAAATAAATCTTGTTTCCACCTTTACATGAATTTATTATGTTTAATAATGTCAATCATTCATAGATTTATGTTACATAGTTAAGGAAAGAGAGGTCAAGTTGTTGATAATGAATAAGCTAAAGTATGCAACTAACCTAGTTTCTACTTCTCATGCAAAGAATCTAAGTAAGCTACCATATAAGGGGAGTAAAATTGAAAATAAGAGTGATCAAAAGGCAATAATGAATGTAGTTTCAGAACCTACTTCATGTATTATATTATTAGCTCTTCCAAGAAGACTATTTACCAAATTGTTATAAGCTTCCTACAAGGTGCTATAAAAATTATTGGAATATCATCTCATATCGCTCCCTCCCATTAAATAGGTTTATGTGAGTAAACCTCTTCTAAAAGTAATTGATCAAAATTATTTTTATGGATTTCATAGAGCACCAAGGTATACTACAAATAGATGCATCAATTTGAGGCATAAGATTCATGATTTGATAGATGAGAACATTATTGTGAGCCAACCTTTTAAAATTAAAAAGGCACAGTTAAGTGAGATTAGGGAATTTAAAATATTTAGTGATCCTTTGCCTAATCATATATGATGATAAATAGTAGACAAATTGAAAGTGCAATGCACATCCTTCATCAGCTTCTTATCATCCTCAAATAGAGGCACAACATCCTTTGAATGGCATCATTGGTCCATATCATGTTTCAATGCCATCTAAACTAGTTATCACAATCAGAGAGAATGATATTATTGATGGTGATTTTGATTTGCACTCTTTGTTCATTCAAGCTTACATTGACCACCAAATTTCATATAGTGTCATGATTTATAACAGTTCAAGTGTGAATATATGCACTATGACATTTCTCTCTCATCTTCGGTACACATATAAGGATATAATTATTATAATAATAGTAATAAATGGATCCAATGGTCATATTTAGAATTCTATCTCATTACGACTATAGGTATATCTAGCATGTGGCCACCAAGTTTATAATAATACATAGCGCAAGGGTGTTTGATATGTTATTATGATGTTATTAGAGTAAACAGCTTGATCCAATTCTTTATATAGTATACAAATGTTTGAAATGTATTTTTACAAATGATGTTATCAATAGTTCATGGTATTCCATAAGAATACCCCATACAACCAAGGTTATTTTTCTTACATAATGGATTTCAATTAAACAACTTAAAAAAATTTCAACCTACTCAAATAATTCAAAATTAATTGGTTAACTTTCCAAGGAGACCTATCTTTGAAAATCTTCTTAATCAATAATTTATCATAAATTATAGATATCCACTCTCTACTCAACCACATTCATGATTGTCACACATGCAGTTAAGAGTGTTCCATAAAGAACACCAACATAGACTTTGTACATTCCATGATGGGGTTTTAAAGTCCTAAAGTTCATCATGTTAAACAACATATGCAACATGCTATAAATTATCATTGTGACCATGGCACTTATGTTACATAGTCAACTAAGTTTTTAGATTTTGAGTTGAGACTAATTATTTCATAGTGGCATGATACTTTGTATTCTCAAGAGGTCATCCTTCCTATGCTAGATACATGATCTATTAATTTTTAGGATCTTGTGGGAGTAATTGTTTAGTATGTTCCTTTTCCTTTCAACTTTATATGTTCAAAAATACAAAAAACTATAATATTTCAATATATTATAAAAACCATAACATGTGCATGATATGTGTAATTTATTGACATTAGTTGATTTATGCTCAGTATATGTAATACTTTTCTACATCAATTTTATAATAAATATGCTTCACAAGTGTACTTGAGTGAGTTCTATAACATACAAGTTGTCACTTCTAGATGTAATCATATATATATATATATACAGTTAGTTTCATAGTCGTAATCATAGTCTTGCATACCCAATCCAAATAAGTTGATTTTTTCTATGTATTTTCATTATTTTACCATATTAATATATTTATCAAGTCAAAAATATGTTTGTGTGACTTATGCCATATTTTTATGTAGTTTGAGTTTACACAACATTTTATCATAATTAATATTGAAACTCTCTTGTAGATTTGATGAAACACTTACATGATCAACATAACATTGTCAATTACTACACACTTATCAAAAGATATGTATTCATATTATCACTCAAAATATTAGCAAGGTTGTATTAATCTCTTTTTGATATAAATGATTCTTTGATTTCATCCCTATCCTTGAAATGGAGGCATATATTGATAGTTAAGCACTCAAGTATTTAAAATATTTTCACATTAAGGTGATACATATTAAACAAATCATGTCTCTTAAAAATTTCTTTAAGTTTCAAATCCTTCAATGCAGACATAAACTACAAAGGGCATAATACTAGTTCATATACTCCCCTTTTGCTAGCTACACATTTTTGAAATACTATTATTGATAATTATAAATTATAATTTTAAAAAGATCGCAATTCCAATGTCGTTCTATATCAATTCAATACATATATTGAGGGCATGATATTCATTCATGCCCATGTTTCTACATTTTAAAATTTTAAATTTTTCTTTTTCAAAGTGCAAAATTAGCAAGTACAAAAATTAAATCTAGATCTATCTACAGTGGTGAGATTTTTAAGTGACAAGTGGGCCATATTATATTCTAGTGACACTCAATGTCTATGGCTGCACTTTTTGTGAACCTGATGCATGGTTCCACCTTTTGTTTTTATTTTTCCCATTAGAGTCTAGCAACACTCAACGGTTAGGACTTTACTATTATTTACAACACTCTTCACAAGTGAAATCATACCACCATCTAATTAAAAATATTCATTGTTGAGACATGATCAAACTCACATTTATCATAGGTTCTAACTCCACAAGCTGGTATGGCCTACTACTCATCCTACTACAACTTTCAAAATAATTTATTCTCCCTCACCAAAAAGTAAACAAAAATTAAAACACCCTATCTCCACTCACAAGTTACAAATCAATCAGATTATATAATCTTCCAAGTGAAGTCTTTCATTTTTCTCTTTTTCAATTTTCAAATTTTCAAAAATCAGATTTCTAATTTTCAAATATGAATAGTAAATACTTATAGTGGCATTGTTTTAGGTTTTTACATTGAAGAATCTTACTTGGTCAAGTTTCACATCAAAAGACAAAGTGTGTCTTCACACTCAGGTATTTATTTGTCCTTTACTCTAGTTATTTCTACTTTACTCTAGTAATTCCATTGCATCACTAGAATAAATAGGGGGGAAATGTAGACACCCAAATTTGACTCAAGCTCATCCAAAAGATACATTTTTCATAACCTTATCTATTATGACTATTAATGATGAATAAAAGATTTAATGGCATAATTTGTCTTGAATCTCAGTCTTACCTCTCTTGTCTTATTTTTTTAAAGTATTTTATATTTTTGTTTTATCTTTTCAAATCTAACTTTGGGATCCCCAATGTTAGACTATGCTTTTATGTTTATGTCTTGTGAATTTTTCACAAGGTCACACTTCACAGATAAGGCCACACTACAGCCCTGCCCAAGAAATGTGAACTTGTCCCAATGTAACTTATGGATGTTTTTCAAGTTTCTATGTTAATAACAGTCTTTTTTATTACCATTAGTATTTTAAAGTCAGTCACTTTGTGTGTCAATAAGACCCCAAATTCAAATTTAAAAGTATTATATAATCAAGGGTATTGTTAGAGGCTAAGTATCGATCTATCTATATCATAAAGCTATACAAAAATTACATTACTTATATTTGCTCGATAATTGATTTATTTTCAACTGAAAAACATTAATACATCATTTACATTCTTATGTTAATGTTAATCATAGGCAAAATATCATCTAGTCTTACATTCCACATTGCACATATACACTTAAAAGGGAGAATTGCACATTGGTTTATGTAGGTAGCAATAAAATTATGTAGAGGTTTTTTTGGTGTATTTTAGTTATTCCCCTAACCCTATTCCCTCATTTTGGCATTTGATCTCTATTTGGTGAATGTGCAAGAGCTTGGGTTTATACTTTGTCGGTATTTTATGCATTAAACAAGCACATAGTTAAATAGTAAACCCTCATAGATGTGGATATAGTCAACAAATAAGACTATAATGTGCCCTTGTCCTCCTAGTGTGGCCTTATCCTAACATAGTTTGAATTTTTGCATTTAATTAAGATAGTTTACAGATCTTTTCAATCAAATTATAGTTATATTCAGCTTGCATAATTAGCATAAAATATGTTTAAGGAAGGTTTACATATCATTTTGTCAATTTATTATTTTTAGCTTACTTGTAGTTCTATGGATTCTATTTTTTAAATTCAAATTTGTATATTTCTATAGATCTAAATCATTTTTCAATAGTTTATTTTTTATTAGAATTTAATTGTTAAATAAAAAATAACATTAAACATGGTGAGTGATTTCAAATAGAAATGATTTAACAATCAAGTTCCCTGATGATTGAAAGTATTTGTTTATTATCAAAGGTGAAGAAACATTAAATTTTATAGAATCTATCCATTGGTGAAAATACTTATCCACTACTATTATTGGGTTGATAAAGCATTTACTACTGAAACTAGTCTCAATAGTCGTTCCACTAAAATCTAATGTTTGGGCTAGTTTGACTGCAATAATAGATAAAGGTGGGCCAAAAATAATTTCACTTATTTTTATGCTTGTTGAACTAAGATGCTAACTCCAAAATATCATGTAAATATTATTTCCTGATATGTCCTTGATTTAAATTGTTCTATTTTTTGCTTCTAATCTATCCTACCAATGTATGTTTGACATAATATAAATTGACATGACAACACTGATAATGTCTACCAAAGCTCTATTTGACATTTATGGAATTTATGAAATATTTTTGAAATTGAATTGATGCATTGGTATTCCTTCAATATCTTTAGCATAAGGACTTATTGTTGATCATAATTATAACATTATTTCACATGGATGTTTGAAATTATTATATGCCTTATTTTCTTCTCTAAAAATTTCATTTAATAGCATAATTTTTTCCATTTTAATATGCTTATTAAATTCATTAACAACCTCATTGAAACATGTCACATGTATTTTTCCTTTGACACTATCAATACAATAAAATCCAAAAAATCTTTCACATTTTTTCTTATTGTTGTATTCTTTAAGGGTGATATTTGGTAATACTCTTCCCTTTATTGACCATTATTTTTCTCTTGAAGTTAATTCGTTGATACAAAAAATAGTTTCTATAATTTCTTTACCCATGAAAATTGTTCCAATAGGTTTTGGTGTACAAATTTAAGTCAGAGAAGAAATGATACTTACTAATGAATTTATTTGCATTCTTATCTTGTATGCATTGAAAATCATGTCAACAAGATCATTCCAAGTCCAAGATCTGAAGCATTAACAACAAAATCATCACAAGAAGAGTTGTAAGAGTTGCAAAGATGATATGCAAAGATAAATTCAATATCATATAATATCCATAAAATAAATTTTATATGTTAAAAATGAGAAACCTTACATATATAGGCAAGGACAAACAAGAAGTAAGTCAAACTAACCAATGTGGGATAAATCCAAAAAAGTAAAAACTAAGAAATAGACAAAAATTATCTATAGAACCTATAAAACATGAGAATAAACTCTATCACCCCCACCCCTCAAGTGAAGCTAGGGTATAAAAATAGCCAAAAAACAAAATGGCATTCCACAACATAAGTCTTGACAATTAGGCCTAATAAGGTACTCATGTATAACATATATCTATGAAATAGAGAAGGGAATAAAAATCCCCCCAAAATTATTTAAAAGAGAGAAAATAAGGAAAGGAAGGAAGGAAGGAAGGAAGGACTTCCTATGGAATCCCCCTAAGGACAACTTCCTTCACCCCACATGAATATCAGTACTATATATCTTGTGTGGATGGAAAGGATGTAAGGAAATATCTACATAAGTGGTGAGATAGTCCCAAAAACACAATGTTATTCTCATTAATGTACCTTCCTCTTGAATGCTACAAATAACATGTCCCAAAGACACATCACTTATAGAAATATTAATGTTAATAGGAGATATAATACCTTGTAATAATATACTAAGACCTCTATGAGTGTAGCCCATAGAGTAAAGTATACAAGATCCAAATCCAAGAGTATGTTTCTCAAAGGAACGAAGCACATAATTGGGTGGATCCAAAGTGGGACAAGCAAAAAATGTAGTAGTAGGGGTATCAACAAGATCCAAATCAAAATGTGCAAAATTAATAGGCTCCTCATTAAAATCATCATCAAAACACATATCCTCATAAAAATGAGAAGTAGCGTGATGATGGAAAAATAACTGTGGCACAATAAAAGTCATCTTTAGGCAGTTGTGATGGTGTCTCATCCATGATATCCAAAAGTGATAGTGAAGGTAACACATCCTCAAGAATCATGTCCTCTCGATCAATGAAATGAATAAGATGAGTACAAACAATACAAGGAGTAATAGGTACCTCAAGCAAACCATCATCAAAAGATAACTCATCACTAACAACTAAAGAAGGTTAAATGTTGAGAGGTGTAGGAAGTAAGAATGCCTCATCTAGATCACCATCAAGAAGTATGTCCTCATAAAATAAAGAGGAATCATGATTCATATCACTAGTAAAGATTGAACCCTCACTAGGAGGAGAAGAAGGAAGTGTCAATAGTGCCTCACCCTTGTCATTGTCAAGACTCAAATAGTGAACAACATCAGTTTCATCATCAAAAGATAAATCCTCGCTAAAAAAAGGAGAAGGAAGTGGAACATAAAGAGGTGGAGTAAAAGAGAGTGAAAAAGACCCAAAAGACTTAGTATCTTTCTCAAATAAGACTACAATAGCATCCCAAGCTTCCTTTCGTGATGTGGCACATGTGGCATAGCACTAAAAACTATCTAAAACATGTAGGCAAATTAAATGAAGAGCCTCATCTTGCATGGATGTAATCTAGGCAAGATCTTTTTCATCTTTAAAGTGGGGAATGTCATCATGCACCTTTATCCACATGCCTTTTAATTGTAAGTGAGTATTCATTTTTATCTTCCAAATAATATAGCTGGATCTATTGAGGGGATCAAAGAAGCAAGAATCCATTTCCAAAAAATAAATAAAAAGTCAAGAATAAGAACTCTCTCAAAAAGACAAATCCCCCCATGACAATTTAACATATCTCTAGATGAAAATAATAAAAACTCCAAAAAAGTTTAAGGCCCCCCAAATTTTTCACTTTATAATTTAGTGCATTTTACAAGATAAATAAACCCATGGATGAAGAATAAAAAACATACACTTTTTAAAAAATCAGTACTCAATTTCAAGTCATGGTTCAAAAATTATAGTTTTTACAAGTTTCCCATCATTAAAATGGGTCAAATAAGTAAACATTTCACAAAAATTAAATTCTTGGAGAAAAATTAAATTATTTCTACTAGATCTGGAAAAAATGAATTTAAAGGAAATTTTTAGCAAAGGAAAATAACAATCTTCCACATAGATCAATCTTTCATGCTAATTTTTCACTTTAAATACAAGATCCAATTTTTTTCTTGATCGTGCATAAAATCAAATTCACAGGGTCAACTTTAGAGCCCCATATATCCTTTGATACTACTTGATATCCTTATTATGACCACTTTCTTGAAACCTCTTAAAGTCCTCTTTCCAATAGTGAAATAATTTTTTGAATCAGACACCTTTGTGAGGAGAAAAATGATTTGTAAAAGAGTCACAATTTTCTATAAAAATAATTTTTTATTCCAAAAAAAAATGTCAATGGCCAAATAAAATCTCAAATATCTATACAAAACACCTCCACTATACCAAGAAGAAAATTCTATAAATAGACAAACCCTTGCAACATCAAACTCGTAAATGGATGGCTACAACACCTCTATATCTAATACCATGAAAGCAATGTCAACAAGATCATTCCAGGCCCAAGATCTAAAACATTAACAATAAAAGCATCACAAGAAGATTTGTAAGAGTTGTAAATATGATATGCAAAGACAAAGGCAATATCATATAATATCCATAAAATAACTTCTATATGTTACAAATGATAAGCCTTGCATATATAGGCAAGGAAAAACAAGAAGTAAGTCAAACTAACCAATGTGGGATAAATCCACAAAAAGACAAACTAATAAATACACAAAAACTATCTATAAAACCTAGTAAACATGAGAACCAACTCTAACATGCATCTAATATTTGTGTTGGTTTTTTAATCTTATTGTGTTTGAATGCAATAATTTTTAATTCCAATATCATAACATTCTTTTTTGAAAATAAATTAAATGATTATTTGAGGAAAAAATCTAAAATTAATAAAATGTTAATTGTATACAAAAGGGAGAAACCAAACAAACAACTTGCATTTCACCTTTGAATGTTTTACATTGGGAATTGGCATTTTGCACAACAAATCCTTATTAAAGCTCATCAGATGTAAAAAGAGAATTGAATTTTGCTTTGAAAATCACTTCTTATGAATGTAATCCATCAGAATGAGAAACATGATATCATATATTTATGCTTAAAATTCATCATATGGGACATATCTCTAAAATTTGTAGTAAAGGTTTTATTTCAATGTCTTCTTTGAGAAAAGAATAAATGGCATTTTTGGTTAAATATTTAGCCATCATGCCAATGTCAATGATTAACATGGTGATATCAATGCTTTAAAACCAAATAATTCAAACAAAAAAATTAAATCTATAGAAATGAAAATTAAAATAAAGGCATTTTTAAACTATAACTTTAAAAAAAATCTTATATGAGATTGACAAATATTTGAATGAGTAAGTTATCTTAAAACTAAAAATATATGCAATGTGTAGGAAAGGTTTGGTTTCAATGTCTTCTTTGAGAAAAGAATTACAGATGCTAAATGTAGATTTTATATGATAAACTAGTATTTTACAGTTGATAAATAGCATTCATGGCTCAACCCTTCAATTTAGGACCATTCTATTTCTACAAGGTTCATGTTTGGTATCTCATTGTACCTAAATACTTATCCTATAGTCTAAACTTGATATTCTAATTACCTAGATCACTTGTAGCCCATAGTATGCTTAAAACTTAATATATATCTTACACTATTAGTTATAAGTCTTCAACAACTCTCTATTCTCTAGGACACTATCATCTAAACTAGGACACTAGCATCGACCCTAGTGTCTCAGTTCTAATGCTAGTGTTTGTACCTTAAAAATACTCAAATTTTTAAATATTTTGACATGTGTGGGTTGGCCTATTTGTCTTAATTAACCATCCTATGAGATTATTTCAAAATTTATAGTATAAATACAAATTAAATCTTACTCATTATATACATCTAGCAATTACTAATAAAACATCTATGAAGCTCGCTTAATCATTCACATAATTAAGTTATACTAACCTATTCTTTCTTATTTTCAAATAAATCATAGCATTAATCTTATTATAGGTCTAAATAATTCAAATACTATCTAATGAACATTATTTTTCAAGGTATAGGCTATATCACTACATGCACTTGCATAAAGCATATTGCATAATTTTTCACACACAAGCCTACATAAGGGGATAACTACATAAAAATGAAGGCCTCTTTGTATTATTGGTTATGTAGGAAATTCTCACTGACATAGAGTTATTTGAGGTCAACTCAACTTCACTTAAGCCCACTAACCCTATTTTTTAATGTGGCATGCCCTAATTGGAGGAATTAAGGTTTTGAGCTACACACTAATATTTAGAACTTATGCACACGATTTGAATATATAACCTAAAAGGTGACAATGAACCTTTATAAGCATATGTGGAATTTATAGAAAAATTATTTTACTTTATAAATGAAAAAACATCATTTTCTGGATAGAAGCATCAATGCTAGTGTCCCTATTTTTATAGTAATGTCTAGGCTGATAGAGAACTGATTTATAAAATCTAATGAACCATAGTTGAGCATCATCCTGAGTATTTATGCACTTGCACTTTCCAAATATACTCATGCATCATTAAATATGTTAAGTAATGTTCCTTCTTTATGTTTAAGTAATCAAATTACTATTTGGAATTACACTTTCTATATTTAGCATATTTTCATAATTCAACATTCTATCACAAAATATTATGAATCTGAATTATATAATTGGTATGATTCTAGAATAATATTTTCCTTAGTTTATTAGGTTATTCTCTTTACCCATATTTCTAAAAATGGTTAAACATAGTCAAAATAGAAAATTTTCATAAAGTTGAGACCATAATGTTGATATCAACATTTAAAAATTAAATGATACCTAACAAAAAGATACATATCAAAAAGACTGTGGTTAACAAGGACAAAAAAAGATACAACTAAAATTATGTATTATTTGAACCAAGTGTACATTTACTTTGATTCATAATTTCCATTGTGTGTATTGTATTAAATATGTGCACTCTACTATGTTAAATTTTACTTTTTTGAATATAAAAAATTGTATATTAAAAGTATGTTATATATGTTTCAAAAAAGTGTAATTGATATCTCTTTTTTTTTTTTAGAATAATTTTTTCTTTCTTTGGTCTCAAAATTTTACATGCACAATTAGGACATACCTTATAGGATTTAGAACCCTAATACTTATTTTTTTCAATTTATATTCAAGTTCTTATTTTTCAACATAATGGGCACTATCATAAACAAGGTTGAAGCCAAGGTTTCAAAATCACTTTTATCTCTAATCATGGAGGTCTAAGTAGTCTACAATACAAAATGTTTATAAAAATTATGACATATTGAAATTTTATTCTCTCATAAACTGTAGTATTGTTAATGTTACTTTGTCTATCAATTTATTATTTGTTGCATGTGGTTTCATATTTTTTTTTAATTTAACATGCAACAACAAATATGTAAGTATCAAGTACAATAACTTTACATTGTTGTTAATAATTTATTAATTAAAAATGTACTAGGTTTTAAATAAATTTCTTGTTTATTTCAAGATATATGAATAAATAATTATGAATAACATTAGAGTTGATTTCAAACAAATTTAATATTTTTACTTGGAAATCATTCAAGTTAATTGACGAAATAACTATTTAGTACAGTATGTGTTTAAATTTTAATGGATCATATATATTTTTAATAGCTTTTCAAAGCTAATAGATAAATAAAATGTGAAATATAATTTTCATTTAAAAAATTTAATGGATTATATAACTATACAAATAAATTAATGATATATTTGAAATAAACTTTAGTTCACACTTCATTGGATTGTATATAAGTTAACTATTGTATATTATATTATGTCTCATAATAAACAGATCAATATTCATCAACTTAAAAATTGAAAGTTAATTTTAATTCAGAAAGTATAATTTCACATTATCATTTAAATAAAATAATCAATCGTTAATAATAATAATAATAATAATAATAATAATAATAATAATAATAATAATAATAATAATATATTTTAAACAAGTTTTATTCTTTTATTTGATAACTATTCAACTCAATTGATGAAAGAACCACCTAATCTAATATAACATTATAATTTGAATGGGTGTTAAATCTAATGTTGCATAGTATCACCTTTTTCCTATCATAGCCACCTCAAGTTTACTTATTCCATACTTAAAAACTATCAAATTTTAGAAGAACCAAAAATATAAATTGAGAAAACATTAAAAGCTTTTAATAATGTAGCAAAACAATAGATGACTAAAAAAAATAAGATAGATTATACATATTGATGAGAATATTTTGTAATTTAAATTTAAAATTTAAAGCGTTACCCAAAAAAATGTTTATTGTTGTTTAAAATTTATTTAAATTAGTTGAAAAATTATAATTAAAAAATAATAATTTTATGAATTTAATTATATGAACTTTCACTTTAAAATAAAATATAAATGTATTCATGCATTCAAAGTTTCAAAATCAATTACATAATATTCACCATGCTTTATATAAGCCATTGTATCTTTAACCATTAAAAAAAATCAAGAGTAAAAGACCAAATAATTATTAAATAGTTGTGATAGTTATTATTCATATCTACCAAGTATCTATTACAAGTAAAATGTTTCACCTTTTAATTAACAAGAGATAATATATCAATTAAAATAAATTATTTTTTATTAATAAAAGATAAATTTAGTGATTAAAACAACTTAATTTTAGTCAATTGTTGATATTTATTTATATTTAAGATGTTGATTAAAACTAACATAGCCTTCCATCCAAATTTTATTGAATTTTAAATGAGTATAATTAACTACACCTTTGTTATGAATATTATATTTTAAGCAAACTATTCGATTTGATTGACAAAAAAAGTATCTCGTAAAAGATTAGATTCAAACTTCAAATGGAATTATAGATTTGGAAAAAAAATATTTGAGCTAAGAAATAAATAAATCATTTAATATAATCCTTCTTATGGACTTGATCAATTTCACATATTCAACAAATTCGATAGAAATATTTTTGACATCAACATATTTAACAATTTAATTTTATAGGCATGATCTCTTCTTTAGGAAACTTTTAAAAATGTTGTTTCACCACATTCTACCATCCAACTTGGGATGTATCAATAAGTTTTTATACTAGAAATAATTCCATCAACATATATCGATTACTAGATTCAACGAAAGTGCATGTGACTAGATTCTAAGTTAGAAAAAAGCAACCATACTTTTATTGAGACTAATCATGTCTACATTTCTAATAACTTAAAAAAAATGAAAATTATAATCAATACTTCTAAGGTCCTCACTTGTAAATTATAATTATAATCATCACATCGTAGACAAAAAACTTATTCAAATGTTTGAATTAAGAAAAAAAAGCATATAAAAACATAAATATTGTATTATTTAGTTTTCAAAATAAATTCATAGTTAACTCACATATATTATAACAAATAGAACATGATAACCACATGCCGAAGCATAAAGGACACAATCCTAGGAACATGGACCTTTAAGTCTAATTAAATCTACTTAGTACAACATTTTCCCACCGAAGGCATTTAAATCAACATTAAGCGCCTTCCTAGTTTACTCCAAAAGAAGTAGAGTAAAAATAGGGATTAAAAAACACTTTCACTACATTAAATTTACTCTCATAAATTTGAACCAAACTAGTTTTCTAATCATTTAAATTGATATTAAAATTCTTCCTAAAAATCAATATTCATAGCTTCAATTGAAAAACAAAAATAAACATGGAAAACAAAACAATCCACTAACCAAGTTGATTTTCCTTAGCAGAAACAAACTAAATCTCGCATCCTAAATTGTTTTTTTTTTTTTAATATGCTCACTACATTAAACTTTATTGCATATAATTAAACCAATCTGGTTTTTATTATATGTACACCAATGCAAGATAATCTAGATATTTAAATAGACATTAAATTTTTTCCTAAAAATTAAAAGAATAAACCAAGCAAAAGAAAATTTGTCAAGCTCATAGTTTAAGCTAAAAGTTCAATATCCATAGCTTTAAAAAAAAAAAAAAAATGAGACATGGAAAATAAATCAACCATATCACAAAGTTGGTTTTTATTGCACACACTAATGTATGACCTTATATTAGGCACATTTTCTCACCAAGCCAAAATTGTTACCTCCAACATTTTCTCACTCAAGGCATTCAACCAAACATTAAATTTCTTATCAAAAATAAAAATAAAAAAGTAAACTAACAAAAAAAATTTCATACTCTTGGATTAATAGATAAACTCAATATGTACTTATAAAATCTAAAATAAATGTAACAATAGGTTTATGTTGTACTAAAATGCATTAAAATTGTAACAACTTTTAAAAATAAGGAACAAGTAAAAAACCCAAAATTGTAAGGTTTCTTATGGTTGTGAACATGTGATTTTTATCATAGTTTATTAGAAATCGTTGCTCAATAAAATAATATAGAGTTTTTTTAAGTTGAGAATAAAAAATAAGAGTTTCAACCATAGTATAAGGTTCAATGTATATCTCATAATGGTCAGTCAAGTCAAACAATCCAAGGGCATTATTTTCATACATTTTTTAATGTATGCCTTCTAATCATTGTATTCCATGAGACCATATTTTTTTGGAGGAAATGTTTCCATGATGTTTGATAAACATTACATTGAATAAAATTTCATTTTCTTGAGACATATTTTAAGGTTGATTATGGATTAATATCAGAGTGGGACATAATGAGGATCAACTAGATAGGGTTGAATTCATGAAGATGAATCTATATAGAATAGTGAAACCTAAAGAACAACTAACAAAATGGAAGAAGCTTGTTTTCACAATAAAAGTTATATTAATGAGCATTGGCCAAAAAGTAAATAGGAAAATACATTATATAGTGAGGAATTAGGTCACTTAAAAAGGTAATTAACTCAACTTATAATTAGAAAATGACTTAAAGTATTTTCTCCCTAATGACCTATTGTTAACCTACACAAGATAAATAAGACCATGTAGATAAAACCCTATGGGATAAAATTCTACACCAATACCCCCCTATAAGCATAGCTTAGGTGGGTAGAAAAATTGGGTCTTGGTACAAAGGCCGGATGAGGTACCCAAGTACAGCAAGATGATCCCTCAAAGGAGGAACAAGATAGATCTACCTGAACCCCAAGAAGAGCCTGTAAATGAAGATACTTGATGTTGATGCCTATTCCATAGTGAATCTTAAAACTATGTGTATCTTAAATGTAGTGAAGGATCTATTTAGCTAATTTCCAATGCATCTCATGTGGTTCTTACATAAATCTTGAGACCATGCCCACTACATATGAAATATTAGGTTTAGTGTGTGTAAGGTAGATGAGACTACCAACAAGTTGTCGATATAAGGTAGTATCAACCAAAGGAGATGAACAATCAGATTCAAGCTTCACACCAAATAGAAAAGGAGTTAGAGCTAACTTACAATCAACCATGCTAAATTTTGTAAGAAAATTAAGAGCATACTTGGATTGTGCAATAGTAATCCCAGAATCAAACTGAGAAATTTCAATCCCGATGAAGTAGTGCAACAAGCCCAAGCCAATCATTAGAACCTGTTAGATAAATAATTTTGCATTGCTATGATGGTGGATAAAGAACTCCCTATGATCTATAGATCATCCATGTAGAGAACCAGAATTAATAGTGAATCATCTTGTCATAAAATATAGACATTCAGATCTAAATGGCATCTAGTGAACCCAACCAAAATAAGAAAGGAGTCCATCTTGGCATACCAAGCTCAAGGAACTTATTTGAGGACATAGATATATTTACAAAGTTTGAAAACTAAGGAATAATCTTCCATAAATCCTTATGATTTTTCCATTTACATTTCCTCTTTGAGTTCACCATGAAGAAAGGCACTCTTTACATCCATTTGATGAACATCCCAATGATGTGTTGTAATAATGGTGAGAGTGAGTTCAATTGAGTTCATTTTAGAAACTAGAGTGAATGTCTTAGTGTAGTAATTGCCAAGCACCTGAGAAAAACCCTTTGCTACCAAACATGTTTTGAACTTACCTACAAACCCATCTACTACAAACATTGTCTGGTAGATCCACCTACATTGAATATGTTTTCTTCCATTAGGAAGTGGGATTAAATCCCAAGTGTTGTTATTTTATAAGGAATTATACTCCTCTTCCATAGTAATATCCTACTTAGGAGTACTTGATGCCTTATGAAATGATTATGGATTGGAATTAGAAGTAATAAAATCATGTGGGGCATCCTATAATTATGAATGAGTTTGCATGTTATCTGATAGATCTCTAACCCATTGACTAGCATTTTGTAGTGTCTATCTAGCCCTAAAAGGACCAGTGCTCATAGATTTAAGAGGATATTCATCATCATTTAAATATAATTTGGGAGAAGGAGGAGGGGAATCCTCATCTCTACTCTCATTGTCATAGCTAGAAGAAAAATCTATATAATTAAGAGGTTGATCAGGCAAATTTAAATCATCAAAACTATCATCAAATCCCATTGCATCGAAGGAAGAGTTAGAGGTGTCAAGTGTGGAGTATGAAAGACCCTCAATAAAATGAACACTCCTCTTACTAAACAACTTGTGATTCATGGAGTGAAAAATCATATATCCTTTAACACCCTTATGATATCCAACAAAGATGCAAGATTGACTCTGAGGTTTCATTGCCTTATGTTTCTTCTTCAAAATGTGGATCATAGTAGATGAACCAAACACTTGAAAGTGCTCAATTATGGGTTTATAACCATTTCAAGCTTCAAAAAGAGTGACTTCTTTTAATTCTTTATGAGGAACTTAGTTATGAATGTAATAAGCACAATTGATGGCCTTGACCTAATACTGAGGTGCAAGAGACTTGGAGTGTAGAACATAGTTGGATATTTCTTTCAAGGATTTCTTCGTGTGCTCTATAACACCATTCTATTGAGGACTATATAAAACTATACAATCTATTTCAATCCCCTCTAATGTACAAAATTACTCAAAATGGTTGTTAACATACTCACCACCATTTTTGGTGAATAAAATCTTGATATTTTTACCTGATCATTTTTCCAAAAGTGCCTTAAAGTCCTAAAAATGGTCAAATACCTTAGATTTATGCTTTAAAAAATACACCCAAGTGTACCTTGAATAGTAATCGATGAAAGTAATCATGTATTTAGTCCTGTTGAATGAAGGTTTTGGAGATGGACCAAAAATATCACTGTGAACAAACCTCTAGTATCTATGTAGCTCTCTTTGATTTTCCCTTGTCATACTTCTCCTGTAGATGCTTACTAAGAATGCAACCCTGAAAAACCCCATTATAAAACTTAACTCATGGAAAATTTGAAATCGTGTCTTGATGACTATATTGTTCCATGTAGCAATAGTTGATATGGTTGAGTCGCTCATGCCATAATTTACTCACTTCATTTGAATGAGTTAGCAATGAAGTACAAGGTTGATCAAGGGAAAAATGTGAGAAAGTATACGACCTGTATTGGTGATCTACTTTCCCAAATTCAACAATGGATTCATTATTAGCTTCCATAATGACCATGGAATTAGGTGTGAACTCAACTCTCTTGCTTGATCTAATGTGAGTGATTTAGTAAATAGAAAGGAGATTGGTGGATAAAGAGGGAACACATAAAACATCATAAAATGTCCCATAATTCACTTCAACAAGTCCTCTCCCACTAACTCCTATATAATTATCATCACCCAACAAGATGAAAGTCATAAAATAAGGCTCCAAGGATGAGAACATGTCTTATGATGAATCCATGTGGTGTGAGGCACCAGAATCAATTAACCTTAGTGGAAGGCTAGGATGTAACTACAACAAGTGATTTTTCCTTATCTTTTCCCTTCTTATTGTCTTTAGATTTAAAATATGCTTTTGTTGATGAACTCTAATTGGAAGAATCAAGGACACTAAAATTATGCTTCTTGAGTATTTTTGTCAATTGGTCAATCTGTATTCATGCATTTAGACTCATCATTCTTGTATTTCTTAAAAGATCCACATGTGAGTTGATCTTTATTGAGTTTCACATCTAAAGAGGAGGACTATTTTGATTCTTTTAGCTTAGCATAAATTTTTTTACCCTTTTATTATTTTGGGTCCTTATTCTATTACTTTTCCTAATTGCTGGAAGCCTTCTATTTGTCATGAATCACAATTAAAGCATGTGATGTAGATGACTTAAATGTACCCATTTGTATGAGTTTGTCTTGCTCCCAAGTCAAGTCAATATTAAAATCATCCAAGGATGACATTGTCCATATAGCTCCAATGGAATAGTTGGTGGTGTGGAAGGTAGAAATGAATATAAAATAGTCAGATCCTAATATGACAAGGATGAAAAGAATAAATTGATCATCCTTTTTTTAATGCCACATAATTTCAACTATAACCTAAGTGATTTAAAATTTGTGAAGAAGTATTGTATCGTATCAAAGTTGCTTAGGCCCAAACTAATGAGCTTATTATTCAACTCATGACCCTTTATTTCATTATACTTTTCAAATAGTTTATCTAATAAGTTCCATACTTGATTTGGAGTTATTAAAGATTCGATATGAAAAATCCAATTAGAAGATATAGACATGCACAATAGATCATAGGCTTCATCACTTCAATTGTACCACTTCACCTTCTATGCATTAGGTGTCTGTTATATTTTTTACCCATCATGATTTGGTGTAAGACCTTACTCCTTAAGAAGATTTTCACTTTTAATTTCCACTTGTGATAATTGAATGGTGTAAGAACCAGAATAAAACTAAGATTCATGGTGCAAAAAGGAAGTATGTGTTGAACTTTATGTGTTGTATACTAGTAATATGATGCCCCCCCCCCCAAAAAAAATCTATATAGGTTTAAATTTACAAGTTAATATAATACCACCAATGAAAAGATCTCAAAAAAACTTGCACTTTCAAAAAAATGGCACCTAAAAAGGAGTAACTGAATGAAATTTATGCTCATTTGAATGTTTCTTATTTGTAAAAAAATTGATGCTCTCCACTTTACATAAATTGAAAATTTTATGGGTGTGCAAGAGTTAGTTGGCCAACTTTTTGAGAAAAGTTAAGCTCCTTTGGGTTGGGTGTGATTAAGGGCTTAAATTCTCATGTGACCAGGAGACTACGAGCTAGGATGAGGATACCCTTTTGATTGAGTTGATTGATGTGAGTGATACATCACCCTCAAAATGACCCCTTTTAGAAATGAATAGTGTTTCACTTTACTAAGTTAAATTTGGTAGTCATTCACATGTCACTGTCAATGGTACTAGCAAGGTGGAATTGGGAATGTGCTTGAGAAACTAGAAAATTCCATAGGGGTTATCTAGAATACCAACAAGTTTTACAAGGTATGCTTACACCACCATGGGGATTCACAGGGGTTACTTGCACCACCATCGAGTTCCATGAGGGTTTATTACACCATTATCAAAGTTTATAGGTCATGTCAATAGGGTTATTAGAGTCTAAAATGTGTGTTGGCACACTTATTAAGGTCTATCAAAAGTATTTGTAGGCTCATTGAGGTCTATTAGGGGTGCTTACACATTCACCAAGGTCTACCAGATATGCAGGTAGGGTCATTGGTATCCATCAAACATGCATGCAGGGGTCTTAGGACTTGATGGGTATGCAAGTAGGGGTATTGAGACCCAATGGGTTTGTAATCAGGGATCTCAGCTTTTGTAGGTCTTGTAGGTAGGTGCACAAAATTATATTAAGTTTAAAGAAATCCTAGATCTATAAGATTGGAGAAACTTCTTCAAAAATTAAGAGAGACCCACTTTGTTTCTTAACAAACCTAGAAAAACTTTGAAATGTTTTCTCCTAAAAGTCACATGATGTACATATTTTTTTAGATCCCAAGAAAACACCTCTAAGCCTTCAAAAAATGGTTTAAAATGCCTATCATAGTGCAAAGTCATGTGGACAATTAAATCTAGGGTTTTAGCACCTTCTAAATCTAATGGTGCTATCCATTTTTTAGTTTGAGACCTTAGACATGTAGATTTGCATGGATTTTTAAGAAACCCCACCAAACCCTAGAAAACTAAAATTAATGAAAAACTTGAACAATTTAGAATGTAATATCTCATAACAAAATTGATGGAAATCATCTACCAATAGAGCTATAATACCATGTCAAAGTGGGTCATAATGAATATCAACTAGATAGGGTCAAATTTAGGATATGAATCTGTATGTAGTAGTGAATCCTGAAGAATAACTCATAAAATGGAAGAAGCTTACTTTCACAATAAAAATTATATTAATGAGCATTGGTCAAAAAGTGCATAGGAAGATACATTATATAGTGATAAATTAGGTCACCCAAAAAGGTAATTAACTCAAATCATAATTATAAAATGACTTAAAGAACATTTATCCTAATGAACTATTATTAACGTAAGCAAGCTAAATAAGACCACGTAGACAAAACCCAGTGGGACAAAAGTCTACACCAACATTTAATAACATATCAAGTGAACCTCTCCATCCTTATGCACACACATTAAAATACAACAAAAAAAATATTGGAATTTAATGTAGGAATGTAAACATTTACAAAAAAAAATTATCATCAACAGATAATGTATTAATTTCATTATTGTGTGAACAATATTTGGTTCATTTTGAAAATGGAGACATTAAAACTCTTATTAAATTTATTATTGATATAAGATTAATTTTATCATCATAGATTGAAATCTCATATGCAATATTTTTTTTTATTCAAATAGAGGCGATGATAGTAGTGTTTAACTTGTAGACACCTAAATCTAGCCAACGATAACCTTCAATCAAGTTTTTGGCCAATTTCTACCCAAAATGCATAATTTGTCCTAAAAACACTAAAACATGCAAAATGATGTGAAAATCACATATTTAGGTGTCGATTTAAGTTAGGGTATCCCTTAATGGGGTAATATAATTTATGGGCTAGCTAACTTTAATCAGTTCATTTCGAGTCAAAATGCCAAATTTGCACCTAGGTGCTCTGGATTGCTCTTCCCTATAAAATCTCTTGCACAATACATGTGCCTTTATTATTTATTGTTAACAACATCTTAAATGTAAATATGGTTCTAATGCATCTAATGTCACCTTCCAATTCTAATCCAATCAAATTTTAGACCAATAACAAGACATTATGATCAATTTGGGTAATTTGTACACAAAGTGCTTAATCATGCTTAAGGGCTAATTAACCCAAATCAAGTTCTAATTAATAATTCCATGGAAATATATTAAATAATTTGTTTTGGAAATGAATATTAAATATTTGGACTATCAAGTGACCTCATTTCTTTGGAAGACATCTCTAAGCCATAAATGCCACAAATATCAGGATTCATGCCTTCCATGCCTCATGAATGCCTTCTATGATGCCCTCCATGCCTCTTAATTTCCCCTTCTTCCAATGCCATGATGAGGATAATTATAAAATTAATTCCAAAAATTTAATTAATTCTCAACCACACATCTCAATCTTGAGATGGATGGTTCAAGTTGATTCTAGACATTCTCAAAAATCTATAAATAGTGTTAGGATTGTGGAGCTAAAAGCTTCACTGATGCAAACAGGAGTGGAGGTTGCAGAATGAGTTGCTGAGTGTCAGAAGTGTTTGGCGTTGGTCTGGCCAACCGGCATCGGCAGGGTAAGACAGGAAGGCAACCGACGTCGGTCATATATCGGCCGGCGTTGGCGACCCCAGGCGGACAGGGACCGACGTCGGTCGCCTGTGTAGTTCGACTGTGAGTTATTTACGGGCAGTGAACTAACGAACCAAGAGTTTGCATGATGAGCGCTAATTTTAGACTCATAGCTGCGGATCTAATTATTGTAATTAGATGTCTAATCATTGTTTGGATGAGATCTATATAATAGACTCATGGTTGTATTGGAAAAGTGTGCTAGGGAGTAAGAGAGCATAATTATAAGCTCCTTCTGTGTGTGAGGTAGAGCTATGGTGCGTTCCTCCTAGTGCCACAGTACCAGGTGTGTTGGTGCTGGATTGGAGAGCCAGTTGGGTTCTTCAATAAGTAAGATCGTTGATCTGCAGGTGTATGTGTGTGCAAGGTCGAGGTTCACAGGTGATTGGAACCATTGCTTGATTTGCAGGTGTGCAAGGTCATACAGACAGCAACACTACAGGGAGCAGTATCAGGCAGGATCTACTTGGAGTACAGGTGTGTACTCGGATAGAGCAAGAGGAAGGCAAGGGAGTTCCTTCCATAAGTATGGTCTGTTGAATTGCAGGTTGTTGCAGATTCATGGGAGATCTACTTGAAGTACCTTGAGTACTTGTGGAGCACGTGGAGTGCTTGTGGAGTGCGTGGAGCACTTGTGGTGTGCGTGGAGCACGGGGAGGTGAACACCAACTCTGTATTTGAGTTGGGTGTTGGGACCTGTGAGAGGGAGAGCTTTGGGGAGAAGAATTACTGTTCACTTGAGGCGTGGAAAACCTTTGTAAGGTGGTGGAGAAGAAGTGGCATCTTCTTTATTGTATTCTTTTCTGTATAAAGTGTTAATACAATTTGGTATTGTCTCTCATATGCTGTGTTATTCTGAATTCTAGTTACTTGGTGAATCTGGTTAATTTCCGCATATTAAGTTGCTTGGTTTAGTAATCAAATTGTGTGCTTCCGGTGTACACCCTCTCCCAACAAGTGGTATCAGAGCCTTGGTTGTAGGTTCTTGAGCTTGATACCAACAGGTGGTATCTGAGCTGAGGTTGGAGGAAGCAGGTTTTGTGTTTGGTTACAGGTCACTCTCAGGGGTTTCTGATCGAGTGGGAGTAGAGCAACTGCAGATCAAAGTAAGCTAAGAATGGAGGAGTTGAAAAGCACAGATGGTCACTCACGGTCCTATGGAAAGAAAGAGCAGGTAAAAGATTATTGTTGGTTGGTAACAGATCAGCATGAAGAAACTAAAGATACAGATGTAGCAGGTGTTGTTGCACAGGATGTGTTTGCAGGTTTCTTGGATAAATTTGAATCTTGGATAAAAGATTCAGTTGCCTCTTTCCATGCAGTTCCAGGTAGAGGAGCTGGTAAGCCTTGTCAGATTGTTGGCAAAGGCAAAGTGAAGCTGAAATTGCAGGCGGCCAACACACAGGTGTTGATGAAGGTCATGCAGGTCCCAGGTTTGGAGATATGGCTAATTTCTTCAGAAAGATTGGGTGATGAGAGATGCACAAGAACTCTCACAGCGGATGCACTTGAATTAGCTGGTGGTAAGAAAACAGGTATCCTTTATCTACTTGTTTATATTACTGATTCTTCTTTTGTTGCAGAGACGTGGCTTTGTAGGCTTGGTCACATGAGCAGGAAGGAGATGCATGTTCTTAAGTGGAAGATAGATATATTTGATAGGCTTAAGAACTGGAAAGCCTTGGTGTTTATGGAGGAGATGGCAGACAGAACCCAGTGGATGTGGCTGGATACTTTTGAGCAGGGCAGTTTGGACATGGATTTTGATTCAAAGGAGCTTGCGGGTAAAAAGTCATCACTCACAGGCGAACACAGATACCGATGTCGGTCAGGAGGAACCGGCGTCGAACAGACAGGTGCCGAGGTCGGTCATGTGCAGACCGACGCCGGCGATGTTGGGCAGGGTAAGACCGATGTCGGTCATGGGACCGACGTCGGTAGAAGGTAAGACCGATGTCGGTTAAAAGAACCGACGTCGGCAGCAGGGACACCAGTGCAGGCAGGTTGGTAGTCAGGTACAGACGCATGAAACCGACGTCGGTCGGATGCAGACCTAGGGTGACCGAGGTCGGTCACTGTAAATGAATTTTGGGTGGACAGCAAGCTGTCAAGGAGTCTCAAACACCCATACGGAGGACTGAAGGCGTAAGTAGGCCCTCAAATTCGTTGTTCCTCTTCTTCATACTTGTTGCTGATTGTAGAGCAGGAAGGATCCAGGATACAGGTGTGAGCTTGGCATGGATGAGGATGTGATTCCTTGGAGGAGAACCAGACAGGTGTGTCTTGGTAGAGTTGCCAGCAGGTATAAAAGCACAGAGACGAATGGATTCCTTAGTAGAAGAATAGAGAGAACGGATACATGAGACGGAAGACCAGGTATATGGTCTTGTGGAGCTGCAGGACAGTGGTACAGGTTTTGACAGGTGGAGGACGAAGCATGGCTTCAGTCAATGTCAGGGTAACTACTGTGGTTTTGTCTTACCAGGGGGATGATGAGTCGCGACATCATTCTGTTGCTGTATGTGGATAGTATGCTAGCTAGCAGGGGTGTACATACAGGGTTTTGCTGAGCTAAGGGTAAGATTAGTTTAGTGGCATGTCAGGAGGAATTTGGAGCAGCGGAATTCTTTGACATGGGAGGCATGGAGATCACAGGGTGATTTTGTCTCGAGTAGGAGCTGATGTGAATCAGGTGTTGGCGAGGTTCGGGATACAGAGCCGGAGCACACTAAGGGCTGGACAGGTACATTGTCCGAAATCACATGAGGTCTAGTATAGACCTGAGTATTCCCATGCAGTGGGAGTTGTCAGAGAGTTAGGAGCCAATTCGTGGAAGTGGATTCTCAGGTTTTCTGAGAGGGACCGGCAGCAGGTGTTGCTATGCAGGGTCAGGACTTCACTACAGGTGTTGTAGGTTCGGATGTGGCAGGTTACTCGGATGACAGGTGGTACACCACGGGATGTGTGGTGGGTTGTCTTCAGGTGGGAGCTTGAAGAGGGATACAAACCAGGAAACAGATTAGACAGGGTACAGGTACAGGTACAGTGCAGCTGTTTATCTCCAAGTGGGAGATTGTTAGGATTGTGGAGCTAAAAGCTTCACTGATGCAAACAGGAGTGGAGGTTGCAGAATGAGTTGCTGAGTGTCAGAAGTGTTTGGCGTTGGTCTGGCCAACCGGCGTCGGCAGGGTAAGACAGGAAGGCAACCGACGTCGGTCATATATCAGTCGGCGTCGGCGACCCCAGGCGGACAGGGACCGACGTCGGTCGCCTGTGTAGTTCGACTGTGAGTTATTTACGGGCAGTGAACTAACGAACCAAGAGTTTGCATGATGAGCGCTAATTTTAGACTCATAGCTGCGGATCTAATTATTGTAATTAGATGTCTAATCATTGTTTGGATGAGATCTATATAATAGACTCATGGTTGTATTGGAAAAGTGTGCTAGGGAGTAAGAGAGCATAATTATAAGCTCCTTCTGTGTGTGAGGTAGAGCTATGGTGCGTTCCTCCTAGTGCCACAGTACCAGGTGTGTTGGTGCTGGATTGGAGAGCCAGCTGGGTTCTTCAATAAGTAAGATCGTTGATCTGCAGGTGTATGTGTGTGCAAGGTCGAGGTTCACAGGTGATTGGAACCATTGCTTGATTTGCAGGTGTGCAAGGTCATACAGACAGCAACACTACAGGGAGCAGTATCAGGCAGGATCTACTTGGAGTACAGGTGTGTACTCGGATAGAGCAAGAGGAAGGCAAGGGAGTTCCTTCCATAAGTATGGTCTGTTGAATTGCAGGTTGTTGCAGATTCATGGGAGATCTACTTGAAGTACCTTGAGTACTTGTGGAGCACGTGGAGTGCTTGTGGAGTGCGTGGAGCACTTGTGGTGTGCGTGGAGCACGGGGAGGTGAACACCAACTCTGTATTTGAGTTGGGTGTTTGGACCTGTGAGAGGGAGAGCTTTGGGGAGAAGAATTACTATTCACTTGAGGCGTGGGAAACCTCTGTAAGGTGGTGGAGAAGAAGTGGCATCTTCTTTATTGTATTCTTTTCTGTATAAAGTGTTAATACAATTTGGTATTGTCTCTCATATGCTGTGTTATTCTGAATTCTAGTTACTTGGTGAATCTGGTTAATTTCCGCATATTAAGTTGCTTGGTTTAGTAATCAAATTGTGTGCTTCCGGTGTACACCCTCTCCCAACAAATAGGACTCACAACATCATTTCAAAAGTTATTTTTAGTACAATGTTATAATGCAAAAATATCTTCAAAAAGCCATTGTAATTAGTGTTATCATTCCAAATTTATTTGAAGCCAAGCCAAGCCAAAGCCAAAGGTGTCAAGGAGAGATGGAGGTAGCCAAACTTCCATTGCCAAGGACTCCATGAGCACAAGCCAAGCAAGCCACCACTACAAAGGCATTTGGAGAATCTAAGGAAGGTGAAGGAATTTTTATGTTTTATTCCTTAATTTTTAGTTGTGTTTGTCATTTTTTTTTTATTAACTAAGCTCTCCCTCATGTCTAGGCCTAGAAAATGTTATGTTATTAGTGTGTTTATTTAATTTTGTTTTCATTTTAGAACTAACACCATACTAGCCATCCTCTCTTGAGTCAAATTCCTAAATCACATAATGGTAGGCCCAGTGGGACTAGATTCATCTCACACCTAAAGGATATCCTTTTACAACTCTAAAATATTTATTTGAGCCTTTAAAACTCTTGAAAATTGATTTTCTAACTTTATTTTACCATTTTTGGTTGCCAAAGTTTTACACAGTAACCGATGTCGACAAGAAATATTGACATCGATTACTTGGCTTAATTGATGTTAGTTATCAAAAATGACATTGGCCATATCTTGATTAGCTAGAGTAACTGATGTCGGTGGTAATAACTGACGTCAATCACTGTGTTTTTCAAAAAATATAGACCTAAGAGCTACTTTTTCAAAGTTTATTGTTTCAAGCTCAAAATAGCTTCAAAGCTAAAGGACATGCTAATAATTTTGTTGCAGGTCCAAGATTGATATTTGCTTAAAATATGTTTAAATCACCTTTGAATGCATAAAAATTAATTAGGAACCTTGTTTTTGGTGTTTAAAAAAGAATTTAGGTGTTTTTGGTGAATATTTTCAAAGTTTACAACTAAGACCAAGGGGTCAAATGAACACCACCAAACATTTTATTTGGGTTTAAAATTAAACACACTTGTCAATTCTTGCTTGAAATACTTGTTTAGTTAGATTTTTGTTTGCAAAAAGAGGAGTGTTGTGTGTATGCTCTTCCATTTATCCCCTTTAGGGAACCCTTGGAATCAAAAGCACCATTCCTATTGCAAGTAGCCTAGTCCAAGGCTTAGAAAGAAAGTCATCTAAAGCACTCTCCAAAAACTCATCAAAGTTTGGGTGACCTTGAAAATGACCCTAAAGTCTTTCTATTTTCATTCTTCATTTATTTTTGTGCATTTTGGCTTGCGAGGGGGACTTCATCACCTCCCACAAGTTCTTTAGGGAAGCTTTGACCATGGGTTTCACCTCTCATCATTGACATCATTTGGCTCTTTTGGAATTACATATAGGACATAGTTGCATTTAGACATCACACTACATTGAGCGAACAACAAGATGTAGTGGTTGTAAAAAGGACTAGACCTTTTTACAACTAGCCAATGCCACAGTTACCCAATTTTCATGCTTGTCTTTTGCATCATTTGATGTGAAATTCATTATGCAATTGATTCCCCTGGAACATTTGAAAACTTGATAGTTTAGTCAACCCCATATGTCATACCCTTGCTAGGATTTGGATGATTATACTTAGTGTATTTTGGTCATTTTTGCTTGGTATGCTTTGATACTAAAACTTGTTTGTTTATTCATAAGCCATGTCAAAATAATGTATTAGAGTTGTAAAGGGTAGTGTTATATTTCCCAAATCATGTGAAAACATTTTTTTAGCCTTTTTAGTCTTTGAAACATAACATTGACCACATCACGCTTACACCATTAGGCTACTCAATTTGTTTCAAGACTTATTTACCATTGTATCAAAACCATTTGTTTCAAACCATTTTGTATATACCATTTGGAATTTTGTCTTGTGCCGTCATGCTATCCAATCTTATCTAACCTTGTTTAGTCAAATCTTAGTTTTCAACATTGAGTTTTCAATTAGTCTTGTTAAGTTTGGATCCAAACATTTATTGATTTTTTTTAGGCTTAAATTTATGGGGCTAATACATATATCTTTCTCTTTTGGGTTGCATAACTTCAGTTAATCAATTGTCCAAAATTGAAAACTATTGATGGTTTGTTTATTTAATGCCTATTCTCATCATTATTTGTGCCTTTATTTGGGAGAACATAGCCTTTCTCAAAGATCCTTTTATCTTATACCTTATGCCAATTTATCATGTTTATGTTTGATTATGTGTGCTAAGTCTATGTCAAAGTTATTTCCAAACTTGTTAGATTAAATCAAATCACATCAACCTTTGTTTCAAGTCTAGGTTTTGACGTCATTTGGCCAAAAGTCCTAGCACATTCCTATTTATTTGAGCCTAGATTTTCACTCTGTGTTTGGAAAAAAGACCTAGCAACTCAACTTTGCCCTTTCCTAGTTTAGACCTTGTTTAGGACACTTTGACTTAGACCTTTGGCATGCCAATTTTTATTCAGACACTTGACCTTTTGTGTGTATGACACTTGACATTAGACATTTGATGTTAGAATATTTTATGCCAAGTCTTAGCATAAATCATTTTGGATATATAGCTCCACGTTTAGACCATATTATAGATATAGCTCCACCCCTTCAACCAAGTTAAACTGAGTTTGAACCGTTTGTCCTTTAGACATAGTTTTTCAGAGTTTATAGAATTCTAAGTCTTTTTATTTTTGGAGCTTTCATGATTTACATGGATATTTCTAACTACACTTATAGTGGAGTTACTTACAATTTGACTTATGATAGAATGGCCACACAAAATGACTTTTATGGCTTTCGTCAAGACCCTAATGATGTTATTATGGTTTGTGAGATAGATTTCTATCCACCTCATATTAATCATTTATGAGAACAAAGTCATGAAGCGATAGATTTCTATCTGCCTCATATTAATCATTTATGAGAACAAAGTCATGAAGCAACTTATGATCTAACTCAAGACCTTGATTATTATTAAGAGGCTTGTGAAGAGGACTTTGAAGACCCAACTAAAGATAATGTTGTTTGGGATACAAATCCACACCCTCTTTTCAATAATCAGTACATGGAACACAACCAAGAACTAGCTTATGACCCAACTCATGATTAGGATGATATGGTTTATGAGCAAGACTTAGATGTTTTTGCTTATGCAAACAATTAATTTTTATGACATCCTTTTATTATCCAATCATTGACTACCCCTAACCCTCCTTTGGATTATGCAAGCCATCAAGCTCCACAATATCTAAGGAATACCATTTCCATTCTAGGACCTAGTCCTTTAGCTTGTGTGAGCAATCAAGTTCCACAATGCCCTTTCATCATTCCAGGACCTAGTCCTTTGGCTTGTGCAAGCAATCAAGCTCCACAATGCCCCTTCATCATTCCAAGACCTAGTCCTTTGGTTTGTGTGAGCAATCAAGCCCCACACAATCCTATCATTACCATATTAGGACTTTGTCCTTTGGCTCATGTGAGAAATCATGTTCCTCAAGGCCCTACAATTATCCAACTATAAGTCATTCCTCATCCAATACCAATCCCAACCAAACCTCAATTGATCCTATCATTTGAAGACTAAGTTATCTTCAAAACTGGTATTTTCTAACTCATTGGAAACCAAGGCCAAGAGAACCAACCAATCCAAGATGTTTCTATTGAATCAACCATTTGTGATAAGTCAACCTATCATAAATCACCTATTGATCTTATACCAGTTGTCAAGGAGTCTCACACTGACAAGTCAGTCTTTGCTAAGTCACTTCTTAATGATTATAAATACCTTTAAGAAAATCATTACCTTGACCATGTGCCTATTTTTTAAGAGACTCCTATTGACAAGCCAGTGTCTGAGGAGTTGTCTCTTGACCTATTTCTCATCCTAGAGGAAACTCACTTTGATAAACCAATTTTTATGGAGCCCATTATGCCATCACAGGCCATTACTTATCAAAAACCAAATATTAAACAAGACATCATTGTAATAGAGTACCCATCAGATGAAGAATTATAATTAGAGTTAGGTTCTATTTTTGAATCAACATTAGATTTAGCATAAAAAATAGAATCAACATCAATTGTGACATTGGATTCAGAGTCCCTTACTTTGGAATTAGATTTAGAAGAAAATATGTTTGTGGTTATTATAACATTAGTTGCACATGCCTCAAAGATTAGTTTGAATATATTTTTGATCCTTCTACAGTTTTTGAGGATGAGTATTTTAGCTTCGACACAAGTTATCCTAGTATCTTCTACAAGGATTATGTAGCCTCTCCCCATTCCACAGGCCATTACCATTAACCAAGATAGCCATATTATTAACATTATATCTCCCATAAGTGTTGATTGGGATAGATAGAATCACACTTTATTAAACTACATCCATGGTGACATACCAATTGAAGAAGAGCAATGAGGCCAAGACAACATTCATATATCATACGACCACTCTCCTAGTGAAACCTTTTTAAAGGTGCTAGGGGACAATCAAAGTCAGAACTCAGCATCTTCTAGTGAAACTTTTTCAGAAGCACTAGAATAAAATCAAAGTCAAAAGCCAATGTTCATTAGTGAAACCTTCTCGAAGGTGCTACAAGACAATCAAGACAATTTCATTGGTGAAAATCTCATTGAGGCGCCAATATCTTAGCACAAAATTTCTTCACTACTTGATGAAGACAAAATCAAATATCACATCAAAATAACTTCCTATCAATAGCATAATCAGATGGTAGCTACTCTCAAGATCAAAAAAAAAAAATCTAGTGGTCTTATTGAGAGAACAAGTCTTCAGCCCTGCCACAACTAAAATTATGTCAAATGCAGCATCATCAACATTATGTGTGATTAAAAGTCTTGATTTTTATTTATTTCCCCACCCTTATACATTCTATTATCATTTATCATTCCATTTCACAATCAAACCTACCATCCATTATTTGTCCCTATTTACCATCTATAGCCACACGTTCCTTTGCAGAGGCTACAAAGATACCTTGTCTCGATGTTTAAAGGAATCAAAATCAATGACCGAGGAAGATCATGAAAACATTCTTGGCAACCAAATTTGCATCAAGTTCTTAATAGAGTAGCTATTCATATGAGGTATGGGATAGAAATTAACATGATCAAGTATTTTGTTTATATCATTTGTTAATTAGGACATGCATCTCCCCATCAATAGGAACAACAGATTAAAAACCACACCCAAGCCAACAACATGTACCATATTATTTCATATTTCCATGCCATTACCATTGTTACATATCCATTTTCCATTATTATAGATCCCATCCATTTACCCCATCACTTGGGGGAAACCCTACTACCATTTTATCCCATCTATCTAAACCATCATTATCTTAAGCAAGACCATACGATCCTATCATTCCATTCCTATTTAGACCAAAGCTTATTTTTAGTCATCCTACCCAATCTTATGTTGATCTTGGTTCATTTGGTTCTTCATGCACCTTTTGTGGGAGAATTCCAATCAAGTTTCAATAATCAATCTAATCCATGTTTATAATGATAGTCTATAAAAGTAGTGTGATAATTGATCTAGCAATATATCTTTCATCTTATATCCACGTTTGTTTATGTGAGCTTGATTATAACCACATATGAGTAAATCAGTGTTTCACCAGTCTTGCTACTAATTATAATTGTCTATGAACAAATTAGTATCATTGACCTATGTCATTGTATCTTAGTTATAACCACTTATGGGAAAACTAGGGGTAACATTTATTTATCATGCATTGCCGCATCACCTTGCCATTATTGTTTTCATTTGACTATTCATTTACTAGATTTGAGAACTTGTTGGGACCTAGTTGGTTTTTCCCCACCTTTTTCATGGAGGGAATTACTATGACTTGAGGTCATTTCAAGACTATGTGGGTCATGCTCAATTTGTGTTGAGGTTACCTTAGACCCCCTTCCCATATGTTGTCACCATTTTATAAGCAACCTAAGCCAAATTCTCTCGCCATTTTTTGAGTAGGTATCTTGTCATTCTCTAATGAGTTAAGATACCTCAAAATGCCAAAAAAATTCATAACCTTTGAAAAATCTAAAAATATTTGTCCTATCTAAGCCTAGTCAGTTATCCTTGATCCGCCTTACTGGGGCATTGTCATTGTTAGGACGCTTTTTTTATTTTGTTTTCAAGATTTATATTTGTTTATTTATTTTAGGCTATTGTTTTGTTTGTTTATTTATTTATTCACTTTCTTGTTTGTTTGCTTTCAGCATTGTTGCCTCGACTCAGTCTATATGTGTTCATTGGGTGATTCCTTGAGCACATTATTCTTGAGTCTATCCATATTCATACATCAATATTATCATCATGGTTTTTATCATTGGTGTATTATTTTTTAGTGTTTATTGGATATTAGGAGTTAGTCCTTACACATATTTTGTCCAAGTCTTCATGGTGTTCTATCATGAAGCTTACCATCACATGCTATAGCAAAAATTAGGTTAATAAGGTTTATAATTAATGGAGCCATAAAATTTTATCTTTTGGCACCTTGGCAAAATCCTTCCATCCCACCCTTGATCAAATAAACCTAATGACCATTTTATTTGTATCATTGCTAGTCAGGGGGTGCATCTCCTCATTGACAAGTACAACTAAATCATTCACACTAATCAATCATATTCTTCTATTCATCTATTTCATCACTTTGCACCCACTCATCTTTAATCTATATTCTAGATTATATCTTTGAGTTATGCTTGTTAATCAACCCTAACTAGGGCACAATTATCTTTAGCCAATCTAGGTCCTTTTAATGATTATAACTACCTATGGGCAAATCATTATTTTGACTTTTATTCCTGATTATAACCACCTTTGGGCAAATCAGTATCCTTTTTACATCAATACCTATAAGCATTTTCTCATTTGGATTAATCTCAACCATGGACTAATTCCACCTTTATTCTTGCTTCTTTTTTAGGGACCATCCATCAACAAATGTGATGGTCACTCCCTCAAGGGGGCATCATCCTAGGCTTTCTAAAACCATTTGGAGCTTCGTTCTTTAACCATCATCTTTTTTTTGGCATACAAGTCATTTCTCATTCTTTGAGAAGACATTACTTTGCCTATGGTTTTCAACATCTTCCCAAACAGGGGAAAACTATAGACACCTAAATTTGACCACCGATAACCTTCAATCAGACTTTTGGCCAATTTCTACCCAGAATGCACAATTTGGCCTAAAAACACTAAAACATGCAAACTGATGTAAAAATAACATATTTAAGTGTTGATTTTGGCCAAGGTATCCCTAAATGGGGTAATACAATTTATGGGATAGCTAACTTTGATTAGTTCATTTTGAGTCAAAATGCCAAATTTACACCTGGGTGCTTTGGATTGCTCTTTCCTATCAAATCTCTTACACAAGACATGTGCCTTCATTATTTATTGTTAATAACATCCTAAATGGGAATATGGTTTCAATTCATCTAACATCACCTTCCAAGTCCAATCCAATCAAATTTTGGACCAATAAGAAGACATTCTGATCAATTTGGGTAATTTGTGCACAAAGTGATTAATCACGCTTAAGGGCTAATTAACCCAAATCAAGGCCTAATTAATAATCTCATGGAAACTTGTTTAATAATTTGTTTTAAAAATTAATATTGAATATCTACATCATCAAATGACCTCATTTCTTGGGAAGACATTCCTAGGCCATAAATGCCACAAATATCATGATTCATGCCTCATCAATGCCTTCTATGATGCCCTCCAACCTCTTAATTGCCCCTTCTTCCAATGCCATGATGAGGATAATTACAAACTTAATTCCAAGAATTGAATTAATCCTCAACCACACATCTTAATCTTGAGATGGACTATTTAGGTTAATTCTAGATATTCTCAAAAATCTATAAATATGAGGCCTCACAACATCATTTCAAAAGCTATTTTTAGTGAAAAGATATAATGCACAAATATCTTCAAGAAGCCATTGTAATTAGTGTTACCATTCCAAATTGATTCCAATCCAAGCCAAGCCAAATCCAAAGGTGTCAAGGAGAGATGGAGGTAGTCAAGCTTCTATTGCCAAGGACTTCATGAGCACAAGCCGAGCAAGCCGCCACTACAAAGGCATTTGGAGCATCCAAGGAAGGTGAAGGAATTCTTGTGTTTTATTCTTTTATTTTTATTTG
>JARHVA010000435.1:2880000-3117500 GCA_037957365.1 Torreya grandis
TCTCATCCTCATCTTGAGATCATTAGGTAGCTCATACAAGTTCCAAAAATACAAAAAAAAAATCCAAAAATATTTTCAGCACCTACATGTTATATTAGCTCCTTGGCATCTATGTGTTAGTTCTATGTTGAGGGATAGCATATCATCTACTCATACATGCACATATACATTCTTACATAGATATATGATACACTTATGGGTGTTGAAATTTCTCTCTACTCACATCATCAGGATGTTGGGGGTATCCATCTTCTATGATCTTGATACATACAAGTTATATGATTCAATGATCACTCTACATTATCATGTTTGAGCTTATATATGTACTTACACATGTCTTATCCATGCTTATATATTGCACATGGTACTTGATACGTGATGTATTTGATGTTTTTTGCTAACACATTTGATACATGAACCACTATGACATGTTTTTATCGGTTGCTTATGTTTTTCCTTTATAAACTTCCTTGAGTGTTTTGCCTTTCTATTATCTTATTTTTTTGAGCATTTGAATATGTTACATTGTATATATTTGAATATGTCATTGATTTTTGTATGGACATTTAAATATGTCATTCCTTGATTTTTGGACATTTGACTAAGTCACATCTATTTGATTTTGTGACATTTTAACATGCCCCTTGTTTGCAGCCTCCTTAGACCATTACTTTTTGACTTGTTTTTTAGTGCTCTTGTGTGTGTGTTTATTTATTTGTTGAGCTTGTAATATTACTATCCAAACATTCCCATGATCTATATCTTTCATCTTAGGCCTATAGGTGATCACATTAGTTTTATGTGCTTCAATGATACATTTACCTAGACATGTTTCCTCCTATATGCTACATGGTTATATTCATAGAATTTATAGTTATCTTACCCTTTTGAGGTGATGTAAATTCTAGGTATTATTTTTCCCTCGCTGCAGTGGGGGCATGTTTGGGAAGCATGTTCTCCACACTTTGCATAGTTTTTAGATTTAGTGGGGGCATGTCATATTGACATGGCTTCAACACATTCACAGTTTCCAGATTACAGTGGGGGCATGCTTTAAATTCATGTTATCCACATTCATTCAATATTTGGTACTTATATCGATTTATAAATTCAGTGGGGGCATGTCATATGGACATGGCTTCCACACATTCACAATTTTAAAATATAATGGGGGTATGTTTTAGAAGCACGTTCTCCATATTCAATATTCGGTACTTACATTAGTTTGCAGATTTAGTGGGAGCATGTCATATATATATGGCTTCCACATATTCACAATTTTCATATTCAGTGAGGGCATGCTTTGCAATCATGTTCTCCACACCTACACAGTATTCAACATCTTCAGTTTATAGTGGGGGCATGTTTTGAAAGTATGTCCCTCAAATTGGTACTTATATCAGTTTTATATTTCTCCATATATATTGGGGGCATGTTTTAGAAGTATGTCATCCACACTTACATAGTTTTTCAAATTGGCCAAAGCACACATTTATATGATTATGATACCCATTTGTGACAGAATTTTATACATGGTACCATTGTTATACATAGTTTCAACACGAGACATATTTAAGGTGTATATGTTATGCAACATGTATCTAATATTGTAAAATATAAATCAATCTCATATTCGAAAACTATTACACATAGTGATACCCTATGGACTTTTACAGACTTTAGCTAGTCAATCTACTACAATAGTTGGTTCACCTTTTGGTATGGTTAAGGTGATTGAATCACTCAATCTTTCCAAGTTTTTAGTTTGGACTTGATCATCCAAATTCACCAAGTTATAAGTATCATTGGGTTGCATGGTTGAGCTAATCTCAAGTGCTAGGTGGCAGCTCACTTTTACTCCAAATTTGGGGTCATGTGTGTGTGTCTCTCTCTCTCTCCTATCTATCTCCTTAGATATATGCACTTTAAAGATATATATATATATATATATATATATATATATATATATATCTTAATTTTAGTTTTAGAGCCTTACAATAATACATCTTTTACAAAACAACTTACAAATAGGCAAGGTGGTTACATCGACACATAGGTGTACTCTTAAGCTTTACTCTTTCAATTTCAATCTATTTCATGTATTTTTAACCCAAATTATATGCACTAATTATACACTGTAACATGCTCTTGGTTGCAGGTCAGTCACCACCAAAGCACTCAAATTCAACTCCAGTAAAACACTTAAATTCAGCTCAAGCAAAGACAAAGTGTGCATACACACCTAGGTACTTATTCCTTTTCTTTAAACTAGTAATTTTATTATTAGATTAAGGGAGGCAAATGTAGATGATATTTTGTGATTATGTAGCACCTCAATCTTGTACACTTGAAAAACACAGACCTGGGTTGTTCCTCTTAGTTCTACATATGTCTTGCTTCTACAAGCCTCGTATCTACTCTATCTTGTGCTTCTTCGCCTATTTTTTAGTCCAACCAGCATTATATTGATGTCACAGACATCTCATTTGCCCAGAATGCTTGAAATATACTCATCTTACACTTCTACAAGTTTTGAGCTTGTACTTGTTCTCCTTCTCCCTGAACACTAACATTTGGGGACAGACAGTAGCGTCGATATTATTGTCCTACCCTAACACAAGTGTCTAGTGCCCTCAAGCTATCTAATTTACAAATGAAACTTATCTTAATAGTCGACCTAAGTGCTTTAATGTGAGTTATCTCCCGATAGGATTGGTATAAATACAATATCAACCTTCATTCATTCCTTACCTAGCAATCATATCAAAAAGAGCATTCAAGAAGAAATCAAGTTTCCAAAAGCTTTCTTATTTTGTGTTATTATGATATCTGTCAAAGGAACAACCCAATTACATGTTTGAAGTACTAAAAGAGAAGTCATAAGGTCATATTTTCCAAGTTACAAGTTAGGTCACTCTTGTACTTGCTTTATACATTGCAAGATTCACACACAAGCCAACACATAGTCAGAGGCCTTCTTTTAGAGTATTGGCTATGTAGGGAGTGCCCTTTGACAACGAGGTCATTGTGGGTCAACTTGATACCATGTGCCCATTAACCCATTTTTCTCCAAGGTCATATTTAAGATGGAAAGTTGGGATTTTACCATTTTACTAGGAGCAACAATCCATGAACCAGTTTTGAATGCATACGAGCAAAGGTGAAGCCAAACTCAGAGGCTCCCAGGTGGTCACACCCTATTTGAGTAAAAATTTTGTACAGGCCACTAGCATCAAACCTAGACACTAGCATCGATGTAATTATCCCAGATTGATGCAACTATCCAAAAAGCCAGAGACACTAGATCTAGAATTTGATGATTATTCCATAAATATCTCCCTGCTTGCTTTCTCCCTGTTCCAAATCCATATCTACATTAGTATCAAAACTAGTTAAGTACTCTATTTTATGTCATTTCTATATCTAGCACAGTTGTACTTTCCATTAATAACTTATTTCAATTTAATAAATTCAACATATGGTACATCTGAGTTTAACATATTAATTGGTTTGATGTAGATCTGATATTTACCTTGTACCCTTTCATTTCTATATCCTTAAAACATGTATACCCAAGTAGGATTCCACAATCCAAATTAGGGTTAAACAATATTTGGTTTACTCTTTTCAAATGAAGTGTAAATGTTTATTCAACTTTTCATCTTGGAAGGGTTGGATGAATATATACATGCTCATTGAAATTAGGACTAGTCCTTCAAATTTGATCACTAAGATAGAGACATATCAAATGTTCATTGACATTTTCATTCAATCAATGATAGTTTTTGATTTATGTAAAACAGGAGGTGAAAAAATAGACCAACCTCCATCTAATGCTAATGAATCGATCCCTTGACTACACCCCTGTCTTAGAATCCACATGATTAATTCTTATAAGAATTAAACAAACCAACATTTCTCTATCATAAGAACAAACTAACAAAACAAAATAATAAACAACAAAATGAATGCACATTCTTTGCATCTTTGGGAATAACGAAGAACCGCCATGGAAAGAAGGTTGGTTTGCACAAGAACATGAATCCCAAATGCTCTCAACACGATATCAAACTTGCTCTCATAAATTACAACCTTATATATAACCTAATTTTTATTATACGATTCAAATATTTTATTAATACCACTATTCGTTTGAATTAATAACACGTCAAACTAATATCCACATTAAACCCTGTAAAAAAAACTAATAACAACTAATATAAAAATGTAAATATTTGTGAAACAAAATTACCATACATGAAAAATGCACTACAATCATTAATTCAATATATTGACCCCCCACCCTTCCGTACTAGACGAACAACACATCCTAATTGACCACTCTCCGGTACTATCAATGCGTGACCAGGGAAAACACGAAATGTGGACCATCGATCGGGTACGAAATGGAAGGCTTAAATGACACGAAGCACGAGGGTTTCAGTTATGTCAATATATAGAAATGTCCATTGTCCACGTTTCACAATAGAGCCCGCTGATTCTTGACACGTGTTTGGCGTCGCAGAAAATATCTTGGTGGGTGGTCCGCATCATGCTAGTGGAAGACAGATCCAATCACAGTGCAGCTTCAGATATTTCGATCTCTACCGGACAGCTATTTCAACGGTGGCGGTCGATGAATGGCCGATCTCGTGACACGTAGGTGCTCTTTTAAACTATTCTCAGCATCATTCATGTATGGGTTTTGCCTGCCTCGTAATGGCATCCTGAAAAAACGGCTGACATGCAAAGCATTAAAAATAATTGCAGGACGGTTTGTACCCTTCTTATTTGCTCATGTTTTTTATATTTCACGACTATCAAATTAGTAGTCCGAGTTATTTTATTTTTTAAAACATTGCTTTATTTGACCGTTTAAAGCTCGTCTCAGTAGGCGGCAGTCGGCACGAATGACGAAATTTGCTCTTTACGGTGACCTCGCCGTGTCCCTCCGCTATGTGAGTTTAGTTGAAAGCTGTGCACTTTTGCTCACTTCGATTTTACTGAGAGATGTTGGATGGACTAGAGGTAAAATGTGTAAAAGGGCAACCCAACCCCAAAAAAATGAAAAAAATCAAATTTATTTAATTTTTAAAAATCAACACATAATAAATAAAAAATATCTTAATTTTTAAATGATCTGAAAATAATCATTAATATGATAATGTAAAATTGGTTCAAATATTAAGGAGTCAATTCAAAAGTTTTAGAATAAATAAAGAATCTCTTTAAATCTGCTAAGTTCAGTTTTTGATTTTAGGATCATAAAAAGTATAGTTTTGAAAAATGATTGGAAGGCAAACAAAATTACGACCATGCTCATAAGATCTAGGGCTCCAAAAAATTTATTTAATTTTTGAAAATTTCGCGTTGATCACTGAGAAATTGTACTTCTTCCCCATAGTGTCATTAGGCAACTAAACTTACAAATGACAAGGAAAAGGAGGGTTGTGCTCAAGGTCAACAGGGTTCTAAAGCATCATCTACTTATCAATTCCCTCAATGATGTACAATGTCGAAAACAACACACCAATAAATGCAATAATGCTTCAACCAGGTAAACTAGTGTGATGTCATGTGTTGCAACTGTGAAATTCAATACAAGGAGGATGCTCTCTAAATGCTTGCTTGATTTCTCTAGACTACTTGTAAATACTTGATAGATCATTGCGAAAATATATTATTGATGCATCAGAGGCCTATATGCACTTGCGTACATGTGTATTTATAGATGACTTTAATTCAAATTAAAACCCCGTTAGTGCACATACCAACATCAACTCATCAAAAACATGAAAATATGGGATCATAAGACATGGGTGCACCCTAACAAACACATAACATAAACACCTCAAAAATACGGACACAACAATCCCAAGCCCTAGGTTTTTTTTGGGGACACACCATATGATAACCAAAACAAAAAGAGAGAGAAAAAAGGGGGACATGACGAGTAACAATAAAAGATGCCAATAAAACCTAATTGAGACTGCTAATTGAAACATATATAATCGTCCTAGAATAATATAATTTAACAACTATTAAGTGTATAGGATCCATTTTTAGGTGTCTACATAATTCTCTATTTTGATGCACGTGTGTGTATACATATCAAAGTAAAACATGAATGCATGTAAAACAAGATTTTATGCCCATAAAGCTCTACAATTAAAATCTAGTGTCCCTGTTGTTAGGATTGTGGAGCTAAAAGCTTCACTGATGCAAACAGGAGAGGAGGTTGCTGAAGGTTGCTGAGTTGCAGAAGAAGTTGGGGTCGGTCTGATCAGCCGACGTCGGCGGGATAGCACAGAGAAGCAACCGACGTCGGTCATATATCGGCCGACGTCGGTCACCTCCAGGCGAACAGGGACCGGCGTCGGTCGCCTGTGTGGTTCGACTGCGAGCTATTTACGGGCAGTTAGCTAACGAACCAAGTGTTTGCATGAAGAGATCTATTTTTAGACTGAGAGCTGCGGATCTAATTATTGTAATTAGATGTCTAATCATTGTTTGGATGAGATCTATATAATAGACTCATGGTTGTATTGTAAAAGTGTGCTAGGGAGTAAGAGAGCATAATTATAAGCTCCTTCTGTGTGTGAGGTAGAGCTATGGTGCGTTCCTCCTAGTGCCACAGTACCAGGTGTGTTGGTGCTGGATTGGAGAGCCAGCTGGGTTCTTCAAGAGTGTAGGATCTTGGTCACAGTTGCATGGCCTATATAGGAGATCTACATGGTAAGTAAGATCGTTGATCTGCAGGTGTATGTGTGTGCAAGGTCGAGGTTCACAGGTGATTAGAACCATTGCTTGATTTGCAGGTGTGCAAGGTCATACAGACAGCAACACTACAGGGAGCAGTATCAGGCAGGATCTACTTGGAGTACAGGTGTGTACTCGGATAGAGCAAGAGGAAGGCAAGGGAGTTCCTTCCATAAGTATGGTCTGTTGAATTGCAGGTTGTTGCAGATTCATGGGAGATCTACTTGAAGTACCTTGAGTACTTGTGGAGCACGTGGAGTGCTTGTGGAGTGCGTGGAGCACTTGTGGTGTGCGTGGAGCACGGGAGGTGAACACCAACTCTGTATTTGAGTTGGGTGTTGGGACCTGTGAGAGGGAGAGCTTTGGGGAGAAGAATTACTGTTCACTTGAGGCGTGGGAAACCTCTGTAAGGTGGTGGAGAAGAAGTGGCATCTTCTTTATTGTATTCTTTTCTGTATAAAGTGTTAATACAATTTGGTATTGTCTCTCATATGCTGTGTTATTCTGAATTCTAGTTACTTGGTGAATCTGGTTAATTTCTGCATATTAAGTTGCTTGGTATTGGTAATCAAATTGTGTGCTTCCGGTGTACACCCTCCCAACACCTGTGAATCCTGAAATAACATTTACACATTGATAGGTGGTAATGATAGTAATTGTTGAAATCTAGAAATAAATATTGAAAATAATACACCTAGTTTGACTGAAGATATGAAGATGCCTCTATGAGATCATGTGCCTTTGAATCTATGTTGAATCCTGCAAAAATATTTATTCCTTTTCTATACATGCATGGGTCGAATCCAATTATGATAATAGTGAAAAATATGAATTAATTAAAACAATATAACATCTAATCATATCTAAGCATACACATGACATGTGTTGGAGTCAAACCAACCAAAACCATAAATGAATTATGTGTCTTGGAGTCATCAAGGATTGAAGTGAGTTACCCTTTTGGACATCAGGGCTTTAATACCCATTAGCATATATAATAGTAATCGAAGTACTAATATAAAGAAATATAGAATGTGAATGTTCCCTTGAGATTTGAGATAAACATGTGACAATTATAATCAAATCTTAAGAAAACTATTGATATTGCCTTTACAAGGCAATGACATAAAAATGCTAGGGAGTAAAATTAAATCATTGATATTTATATATTTAGAGAGATAATGTACCCAATATCAATGATAATAATGCTCTAACATCATCTTATAACAATATTGGTTCATGTCTATTAAGAAAGGAGCATGCATCATTTTACTTGATAAGTGTATGAAGTAAAGATAAGTGAAAAGTAACATGAAGTTTTTTTTTTGTGTGTATATATATTATAGACAAATACACAGATACACAAATAGAAAGATAGATAGATAGATGGATGGATGGATAGAGAGAGAGAGAGAGAGAGAGAGAGAGAGAGAGAGAGAGAGAGAGAGAGAGAGAGAGAGAGAGAGAGAGAGAGAGAGAGAGAGAGAGAGAGAGAGAGAGAGAGAGAGAGAGAGACAGACAGACAGATAGATAGATAGATAGATAGATAGATAGACAGAGAGATAGAGAGAAAGACAAACAAACAAATAGACAAATAGATAGATAGATAGATAGATAGATAGATAGATAGACAGACAGACAGACAGACAGATAGATAGATAGATAGATAGATAGACAGACAGACAGACAGATAGATAGATAGATAGACAGACAAACAGACAGACAGACAAATAGACAGACAAACAAATAGATAGATAGATAGTAAAAATAAAAACTTATTTTTATTCTTACCTTTTACCTTTGCAAACAAAGTTTTGGGAGAAAAATAAAAAAATATTTTTACTTAAATTTGGAATTGAAGTGTGTAAGTGTGACACTGTGTTCAAGAGTTAAAATGAGGGTACAATGGAGATCTAAGAAAATGAAATAATAAACAATAATTAGGTCTAAAAAATTCTATATTGTGTATGTATGTATGTACATACATACATATACATGTGTGTGTGTGTGTGTGTTACAATGAAACAATTGAACAAGTACTAGAAATATAAAGAGATATAAATAAGATTAAAATGACCACACATTGGTGATTAATTCTAAGATCTAGAACTAAGATAGGTTTTTGGAAGTGACTAAGATGCAACCTTGAGAATCTAACTTTGTTCAGTTTCTAGGTCAGTATTTATAGTTTGTTAATTATGTTTGGGTCAAAATTGGTAGATGGTTAATTTGATCTATCGATTATGTCCTTTTGCACTAATTTTGTCCTCTATTATTTATTAGGATTTGTAAAATTTAAGGTTTCTTTGTGGAATGATATCAATCTAGAATATGCTTCAATTCTCTAATTTCACAAAAAAAATTCAATTATTTTCTTTGACAATAAAGGTATCCATGAATGATTGTGTGTGCAAGTTATATGATTTAGATAACCTCCTGAGAAGTTACAACTACATATCCCACATGCTTGGAATTAAAGTCAATCTAATTCTATTACTTTGTGAATATCAAGCTACTGGTCCATTAGATTTGGTACACATTGATCTATGAAGACGCATGACTCCCAGCCACAAAGGATACAAGTATGTTTAGATCTTTGTTGATGACTAGTCATGAAAGGTGTGGGTATACCTTTTGAATATTAAAAATCAAGCCTTCCAAGTCTTCAAAGAATTCAAGGCCATTTTGGATAAAAATTAAGGCCCTCCTCTCGAATGATGGGGGGTTACATCAATATAGAGATCTCAGCGTATCTAAAAGCAAATGGAATATTTCATCAATTGACTACTCCATATATACCACTATAAGATGGGGTTAAAAAACAACATAATGTAATTGCAGAGATGGTTCATAAAATGGTTAAGGATGCACAAATGTCTCATTCATTTTGAATAGAAGTATATCACACAACAGTCTACCTACTAAATAGGTCACCCACAAAAAATCTTGATGGGATCACACCATAGGAATCTTGGAATGCGAACAAACTAAAAGTTTTTCATATTCAATATTTTGGTTGCAAGGCATGCATGCATGTCTTGAAAAAGAAAAGAAAGAAATTGGATAAGAAAACCAAGGCATGCATTTTTGTGTGATACATTAAAGAGTTAAAGGCATATTGGTTCTTTGATCCATAAATTAAGAAAGTGCTTAACAAAAAGCATGTTATGTTTGATGAGAAGTGTATAAATAGTCCACCTTCCACATAGGGACATGATACATGCATTAAACCCATAACTTTTTTCAGATGGTGATAGTGGTAACAAAATTGATGATGGTCAACCAAGACCTCTAGTACCACCACCCACTACTCAACATATGCCCAATTGGTATAATAGTACAATATGAGATTCTAAATTATATGGAGTCCTTGACACATCTAGTTCAAGACCAAGGACTCACAACATGACTCACAAAGAGGTTGATAGGATCCTTCCTAAACAAGTTAAGAAATAATTACAAATATATGAAATAAACTATAAATATCAATAATATATTGACTCAAACAAGCATAACCGAATTACAATAGCATAATTATAGAATTGATGGCCTCTTCGAGGGGGTAACCTCATTTGAGCAAGCTCAATTCAATATAATTCATGGATGCCTTCATACTAATTTAGGCTCTTATTTACAATAATTTAATACTAGATAACGACTACTTCTAATGAATGTGGGATTATTACATTATTACACTCAACTATTACAATAGGCTTTGAGGGATGTCTTACAAAGCATATGCATCCGTAGCCATTTATTAAAAAGTAAATTATAAAAGGATGGTTAGGATGTAGGGTCATAACATGCCCTACCCCTTAAAAGTTTTGCCCTTAAAGCTTAGGGCGAGGAAATTGTTTTTGGATTGAGAGAAGAGGTTCCTAGGTAGCATCTTCTAGTTACATCCCATGCTATTGGATGAAAACTTTGATGATGACTTGATTGTGGAGCTGATGAGATTGATTATCAAGGATGGAGTTATGATGTTAAAGGATGGAGCCTTCTACATCTATTTGTGGAAGCATTGTTTGAGTGTGTACATTCTACCCAAGGACCTTCTTTAAGCATGAAACATGAAAAATAGGGTACACACATGATGAGGGTGGAAGTTCCAACTTTTAGGTGACAGGGCCAACTCGTTGGAGGATTTTATAAGGCCCATAAAATTTTGGAGCTAATTTTTGGTGGCCTTTCAGCTTCAAAGATGATTGATTGTAATCTTGTAGATGAAGTCAAACCAAATCTCTAAGGTGAAAGGATCACTTAGAGTGATGTTGGTTTGCCTATTGCTTCATGCGATTCTGTGTTATATGGAGATTATCCTCGAGGAGGTGAAGGATATTGTCACATGTATTGAGGGAAGTATCAATAACTTGTAATGGAGAGCTTCCTGGTATATATGAAAGAAGAGAGGGTGGATTTTGGCCATACACCACCTCATATGGGGTGAGCTTGGTGTCTATGTGGTAGGAAGTGTTGTACTACCACTTTGCAAGAGGTAACCATTTACCCACTGGCATTATTGATTTATGATAAAATAATTAAGATAGGTCTCCAAACATTTATTAACAATTTCAATTTGGCCATATGTCTACAGATGATATCCTAAACTCATTTTGAGAGTTGCACCAAGGCACTTCAAGAGTTATTTCCAAAATTAACTCATAAAGGTAGAATCATGATCTAAGATAATAGAAGCAGGAACACCATGGATCCAAAATATTTGATCAAGGAATGTATGGGCTATGGTAGAAGCAGTGTAGGGATGATCTAGAGCACAAAAATGAGTGTATATGGAAATATGATCCACTACAACAAGAATGATTGATTTGCCACTATAATTAGGGAGGCCTTTGATCAAATCCATGGAAATATCTGTCCAGACACATTATGGAATTGGTAGTGGCTGAAGTGGTCCAAGTAATGCAATTATTTCCCATTTATGTCATTGACAAATATCACATGGCAACAAATTTATTGATATCCTGCTTGAGTCCAGACCAAAAGAAACTATGACGAACTCGCTCATAGGTTTTTAGAAAATCAGAATGTCCTATAGAAGGGGAGGCATGCATCTCTTGTAAAATGCTTTGTTTGAACTTAGAGCCAATAATTAATACAAGATAACCCTTATATCTTGATGTTTGTCCATCCCAAGTATATTGAGGTTTAGAAAATGAGTCAGAAGATAGTTGAATAATGAGTTTTTGGGTGGAGATATCATGGTGCCATTCATGTTGAAGATCCTAGAGCTATGTGGAAATGGGAATGAAAACAACACACAAGTGGGCTTATTATTCAAACTAGTGAGAGAGGGCATCGACCACCAAGTTTTCCTTTATTTTTTCAAAAATAATTTCATAATCATATCCCATGAGTTTAGAAACCCATTTATATTGATCTGGGGAAGATACCTATTGTTCTAAAAAATATTTGAGGCTTTGATGGTTAGTTTTGATGCAAAAGTGTCAGCCATGGAAATATGGATGCCATTTTAAAACTGCATGAAGGATAGCCATAATCTCTTTATCATATGTGGAGCATGCCAAATTTCTCCTAGTGAGTGCCTTGATGGTGAAGGTAATGGGGAATCCTTCCTACATAAATACAACACCAAAACCCATTCTACATGCACCACACTCAAGAACAAATAGCTTGGATAAATTAGGCATGGCCAAGACTAGTGTGGTACATATGGCATGTTTAAGGATGAAAAATACTTAGGCAGATGCAATTGACCATAAAAATGAGTCTTTTTTGAGCATAGCTATCAAGGGAGCTAAAATTGTGCCATAATCATTGATAATTTTATAATAGTACCCTGTTAGACCAAGAAATCCATGTAAGCTTTTAAGCGTCTTTGGGGGTGGCCAATTTGTCATAGCTTCAATTTTTTTGGGGTCGACACGAACAACATTAGATGCAATAATATGTCCCAGATACTCAATTTTTATTTGCCCAAAAAAACACTTTGAATGTTTGTCACATAGGTGGTTGGCAACAAGAATTCCCAAGGCTATGTCGAGGTGGTGGAAGTGATCCTCCCATGTATAGTTGTAGATGAGAATGTTGTCAAAGAAGACAAAGATAAACTTCTACAAGAAGGGGTGAAATACTTGGTTCATCAAAATTTAGAAGGTGGGGAGGGAATTGGTAAGCCCAAATGTCATGACAAGGAACTCATAATGGTTTTCAAGTGTGTGAAAGATTGTCTTGTAAATGTCAATGTCATGAAGATGAATTTGGTAATATCTAGAGCGCATGTCTAATTTAGAGAAAAAATTCACATTGTGGAATTCATCAAGGAAATAATCTATGACTGAAATGGGAAAATTATCCTTGATGGTTACTTTGTTTAGGTTCTGATAATCAATCCAAATTCACCAAGAGCCATCTTTTTTATGAACAAGCAAGACTGGTGAAGAATATGGACTAGTGTTGGGCTAAATGACCCCTACCTGTAAGAGGTTGTGAACAATCTTTTCACTCTTAGTCTTTTGATTAAATGGGTATTGGTATGGCCAAATGTTGAGGGGTGTGATGTTAGGAATTAGTTAGATGCAATGGTCCTAAGGGTGGTGAGGCTAAAATCATATAGATTCCTAAAAAACTATTGCATGCTTGACCAAAAAAATTGTACAAGTCTGAAGGTTGGTGAGAGTCTGGTGGTGAGGTAGTGTGAAGATAAAATAGTTAGGAAATTATGTTTTGGGATCCCCATTTTAGAAGTTTTTCCATACGATGAGAGCTGACAATGCTTATGGACCCATAAAGAAGGCCTTACAGGGTGTATTTATGTCCATTCTCTGAGAACTGCATCCATAGCTTAGAAAAATCCTAAAGGATGGGTCTAAGAGTTCATAACCATTGTGCATCAAGAACAACATCACATCCACCTAATTTATACCTATAATTGAAACATACACAATTGTCCTAAGGAGAGAAAAAAAGGGGACATGATGAGTAACAATAAGAGATGCCAATAAAACCTAGTTTAGATTGATAATTGAAACATACATAGTTGTCCTAGAATAATATAATTTAACAACTATTAAATATATAGGATCCATTTTTAGGTGTCTATGTAATTCCCTATTTTGGTGTGCATGTGTGTGTATACATATCAAAGTAAAACATGAATACATGTAAAACAAGATTTTATGCCCTTAAAACTCTACAATTAAAATTCAATGTCCTTGTGAATCTTTCAAGAACATTTACACATTTATAGGTGGTAATGAGAATAATTTGTTGAAATATAGAAATAAATATTAAAAATAATACACTTGATTTGACTAAAGATGCGAAGATGTCCCTATGAGATTATGTGCCTTTGAATCTATATCAAATCATGCAAAAAATTTGTTCCTTTTTTACACATACATGGGTCAAGTCTAATTATGATAAATATTGAAAAATATGAATTAATTAAAATACTATGACATCTAATCATATCTAAATATACACATGACATGTGTTAGAGTCAAACCAACCAAAACAATCTTTGAATTATGTGTCTTGGAGTCATAGGGATTGAAGTGAGGTACCCTTTTCGATATCAGGGCTTTAATCCCCATTATCATATATAATAGTAATCAAAATACTAATATAAATAAATATAGAATGTGAATTCCCTCTCAAGATTTGGGATAAACATGTAATAGCTATAATAAAATCTTAACAAAAATATTGATATTACCTCTATGGGGCAACACCATAAAAATGTTAGGGAGTAAAATTAAATCATTACTATCTACAAAATATAGAGATAATGTACCCAATATCAATAAAAATCATGCTCTAACATCATCTTATAACAATATTAGTTCACATGTATTAAGAAATTAGCATGCATCATTTTACTTGATAAGTGTAGAGAGTAATACACACACGCACACACACACACACACACACACACACACACACACACACACACACACACACACACACACACACACACACACACACACAAACACACACACACACACACACACACACACACACACACACACAAGAGAATGCAAAATTTTAAAAAAATACTTACCTTCATTATTACCTTTTATCTTTGCAAGTAAAGTTCTGGTAGAAAAAAAAATACTTAAATTGGGAATCAAAGTGTGTAAGTGTGACACTCCATTCAAGAGGTAAAACTAGGGTACAATGGAGATCTAAGTAAATGAAATAATAAACAAAAATCAGGTCTGAAAAATACTATAATATGTATATATGTACATACATACATATACATATGTGTGTGTATTATAATGAATCAATTTAACAAGTAATAGAAATATAAAGAGATATAAAGAAGATTGAAATGAACACACATGGGTGATTAATTATGAGATATAGAAATAAGATAGGTTTTTGGAAGTGACTAAGATGCAACCTTGAGAATTTAACTATTGTTTAGTGGGAGATCAGATCATAGATAGGGGTGGAGAGTGCCCATAATTGGATAGGGGGCCCTCTCTAACTATACTTTCTAGGTCAGAATTTGTAGTATATTAATTGTGTCCAAGTCAAAATTGGTAGATGGTCAATTCTATCTACCAATTATATATTTTTGCACTAATTTTGTCCTTTATTATTTATTAGGCTTTGTAAATTTTAGGGTTACTTTGTGGAATGAGATCGATCTGGAATATGTCTTCAATTTTTTAATTTGATAATAAAAATTCAATGTTTTTTCTTTGACAATAAATGTATCCATGAATAACCATGTCTATAAGTTATCTAATTCGGACAACCTCTTGAGAAGTTTTAACTACATATCCTGAATGCTTAGAATTAAAGTTAATATAGTTATATTACTTTATGAATATCAAGCTACTAGTCTAGTATATCTAGTGCACACCGATATGTGTAGACACATGACTCCCAACCACAAAGGATACAAGTATTTCTAGCTCTTTATTGATGACTACTCATGAAAGGTATGGGTATACCTTTTGAATACTAAAAATGAGGCCTTCCAAGTCTTCAAAGAATTCAAGGCCACTTTGGATAAACATTAAGGCCCTCCACTCATATTATGGGTGGGATACACCAATATATAGATCTCAACATATCTCAAAGTGAATGGAATATTTCATCAATTAACTACTCCATATACACCACTATAAAATGGGGTTACAAAATAACATAATTACAGAGATGTTTCATAATATGATTGAGGATACACAAATGTTTCATTTTTTTTGGGTAGAAGCCTATCACATAATAGTCTACCTACTAAACATGTCACCCACTAAAACTCTTAATGGCTCACACCATAGAAAGCTTGGACTACAAAGAAATTGAAAGTTTCACATATTTAATATTTTGGTTGTAACACATGCATGCGTGTCTCAGAAAAGAAAAGAAATAAATTAGATAAGAAAACTAAGGAATGCATTTTTGTGGGATATAATAAAGAGTTTTAATCATATTGGTTCCTTGACCCATAAATTAAGAATGTGATCAACAACAAGAATGTTGTGTTTGATGAGAAGAGTAGAAACAATCCACATTCCACGTAGGGACATGATACATGCATTAAACCTATAAATTTTTTAGATGGTGATAGTGGTAGTGAAATTTATGATGGTCAACCAAGACCTCTAGTACCACCACCCACTACTCAACATATGCCCAATTATATAATAGACAATATGAGACGATAAATTAGATGGAGTCCCTGAGACATCTAGTTCAAGACTGAGGACTCACAACATGAATCACAAAGAGTTAAACATGGTGCTTATAATCACAGTTTCATAAATATTTGAGACCTCTATAGTAAGAGAATCCTAACAATCGAAACTTTGGAGAAATTAAATGGATGCAAAATATCAATCATTGATGAAAAATAACATCTAACAACTTGTTGATCTTCCATTAAGGAAGAACTCATCAGATGCAAATGGCTATTTAAGACCAAGTACAAGGCATATGGAAGCATCGATAAGTACAAGCCAAGAATTTTAGTAAAGGGATACACTCAGAAAGAAGGCATTGACTATGAGGAGACTTTTTCTCCCACAACCAAGATTAAAAAAATCAAATTAATATTTGTTATGGCTACATAGTTTGGATGGAACATTCATCATATGGACATCAAAAGTATTTTCTTGAATGGAGATATACAAGAAGAAGTATGAATGACCCAAATAGAAGGATATGTCAAACATGGTTAGGAATAAAAAGTATCCAGACTTATCAAGTCATTGTATGGTCTCAAATAGGTTCTAAGAGCCTTGTATATAAAATTAGATGATCATCTCATACAAAATGGATTCCAAAGGAGTCCATGTATGTTTCCAATCTATACCTCAAAATACAAGGGGGGTTATTGTTACAAACATTATTTATGTTGATGATTTAATCATCACTCATAGTTTAGTGAAGATGATTGATGATACAAATAATGATCTCAAGTGATCTTCGACTTGAAAAATCTCAGGCTAATGCACTACTACCTTGGATTGGAAGTTTGGAAAAAATGGTGCCATATATATGTGTCATAGATTAAATATACCAAGACATTGATAGAGAATTTTAAAATGATGGATTGTTAATTGATAGACATAAGATTCAATTATCTCATGCAAATCCATCACCACTAGTAGATTCCACTCTAATCGATAGATGATTAGGAGTCTCATCTATCTCACATACACTAGGCTAGATATCAACTATGTTGTTGGCCATGTAGGAACCCAAAGTAAGCCACTAGAAAGTATCTAAGTGGATATTGAGATATATTTGAGGAATAATGAAATATCATCTAGTGTACAATAAGAATAACAAGTTGTTATTGATGGGATACACAGATGCAGATCACACAAGCTTTATTGATGATAAAAAATCTAGTTTTGGATTTGTATTATTTTTTGGATCTGGTCTAGTCTCATGGGGGAGTAAGAAGTAGAATTATGTTTTATTTTCTTCCAAAAAATTAGAAAATCACATTGCAATAAGAATTATCTATGAAGTAATATGAATACATCACATTATTTTAGGACTATGAATACCATGAGCTTAGTCTATAGTTTTGTATTATGACAACCAAGGGGTTTTGAAAATTGTTTATAACTTGGTGTTTCATGAGCACACAAAGCACATTAAATTTAATATACATTTCATATGCAATCATGTTCAATAGCACAACATAAAGCTCCAGTATTACCCCACCCAAGATCAGTGTGTTAATATCTTCACAAAATCACTTGCACTTGCATTCATAAATCCTCTCTCTTGTACTCATAAGACAATGATCCATTAAGGGGGGGAATGTTAGAATAACTTACTAGCTCATAGTCTAGGAAGTTATACTTGTACCCAATATTTAATAATTGGTGTAATAGTAAATAAGGATATTTGTAAGTTATTGTAGACACTTAATAATTTCCTCCACTACAATGTGTTAAGTTTGATGGACTATGGCTCGTGAAGCCTATATATGTAACCTTCATTTTTTATCAATGTTAATGAGCATATTGTATCATTGAATTATAAACATGAATAATCTACATTATTTATTATTGGACCCCAAATTTTGACTAAGTATTTTGTATTTTTGGCATGGAACCAACATGGAACGAGAGGAACATGGCACAAAAATACCATGGTGAAAAACAAACATGGTACAAGAGGACAACAACATTGAATAAGATAGCATGAGCAGACCCAGTCAAAGATGAAACATAACTAATAGAGGACCCAAAATCATAGGACTCAATATAAAAATGAAATATTTGGGGAGCATGAGGGAAGTGGGAAACAATTGAGGAGTGATTCTCAAGGACAAACTAGACTTTAATCATCACACGAGTTTCACACCAGCCCACACAAAAGAGGACAATTAACAACAAGGATATAGCACCGAATAAGAACATAGGGGGCATAAAGTCCTAGGTCCTTAGGAGAAAACAAGTAAATGACTGCCATGACTCTTAGTCTACTAGAGATCATTGGCTAGTAACCTAATTGTCATTAATAATATAATTAATTGGTCAAGGAAAAACAAGTACAAATACCCTTATGTAGAGATGTGTAAGCATGGCTAAACATTAGTATTATGTAATGAATCCTTATGGTAATAGCAGAATTATGGAAGTCACTATCAATTCTGGTGTTATGCTTCAATTGATTGATAGTTAAAACATTGAGTAATTATGGGTTTGGATTGATTAATATGTGGCTTATAATTGACTATGATATATAGAATATGCATTATATGAGCTTACGTAATCAACAATTTAAACTTCATGATAGTTATCTTTATGTTCTTGCTTGTTTCCATAGATGAAACAAGGTTCACAGTAATGTATTTTATTTTCTATAGAATCTCTAATTAGATATATGAACAAACTCAAGTATATGACAAGTATGTTACTGCACAACATAACCCATAAGAACCAGTTTCTTGCCACATACTTCGGGTGAGTACGCAAGAGCTCAATATTGCATGAAAAGCCAATGTGTAAGCTTGTCAGGACTAGATACTTCAATGCCTTAAGGAAAAATTGATATAAAATACCTAAAATTTTGGTTTTGTTGTTAGGACTTATAGCGCTTTCTGTACAATAATGGAAAATGATTGAATGTTTATCCCTAAAAAGTATCAAACAATAGATTATTAAGGTTGAGGATAATGTTTTGATTCCTTATCTTGAATAAAGAGTTTATGCACATGCATGGGTTGAACAACATATCTACATATCATTATATGAAACCTTATTTATCGAATTCCTTACTCATTTTCATGCTTGGCTCTCCACCTTTGCTTAAAATTGGTCACAAAATTTTGGAAGGAGATAAACTTGGATGATAGAGAGTCAAAGGGATTTGGCATGTTTGGGATCACCATGGACATGGGATATTAATATTTGATAGAGAGGGATGTTGAATCACTACATCTTGGAATATGTTGTAACCACATACTCTTGTCCTAAATAAGCCAAGTTCTATTTTCTCTGAGAACCATTAGTCGGTATATTAGACACTTCTCACTAGAAGTAAAGAAGTTGTTTATTGATTCAAAACTTGAAACTTTGCCTATAGAGGACTAAATCCATCCTTACATGAGCCACACAATTAGGAGGGGAATCTAGAGGTGTTGGTAAAGGATTTTTATTTTATAATGGTATCTAGTCAGTGGGCATTGTGAAAGAAAAAATATGATGAAGCTCGGTAGAGGATTATAGGTAGAGGTAGAGTAGGAAGGGCATGGGAGGACTTAAGAAGTGTTGTTAGTATCTATAGGGAAGTGAAAAGGTATAATGAGGACTCACAAACTTTAAAACCATGACCAATGCCATTTTTATCATATGAGGGAGTAACTATCTAGACATAAGAGACTGAAGAACCATATTTGAACCAAACTAGCTCCCCAACCATAGTGCGCACTTGTGCTTTTGACCCAAATGATTTAATCATACATAAATAGGATATAGATATTTTATAGTCATAAAATAATCCTATAAGAGAAATTATTTTTGAGCTAATTTTAACTCATAGTGAATTGATACTTTCTCTTCCTTTTCAAGAAAATTTCATGGCTCAACTTGGTATGACTAGTGGACCCGACATTAATAGTGGGCAAAGTACTGGTCCAAGTATTATAAATCAACCTAATACTACACCTGACATCTCAGGTGTTGTTTTTGGAGATGGGAGAGGAAGACTAAGAGGTGGAATAGGAGGAAGTGGTGGATTTTCACCTCCAACAACAAGAGTCAAGGGTTGTCAACAACCACCATCATAAGTACCTCAACTACTAATGGTGTATTATGAAATGACACTTCATTTACCTTAATATTTGGGGCATGGAGAATGTTTTAGATCATGTTTATAAGTGTGAAATCATTTAGAGGGTGTATTTTATAAATTATTTTGAGCAAAAGGCCACACAATTTACAACCACACTTTTAGAAAGAGTACATAAGTGGTATAGAAATTTTGACCCTCAACAACCGATAATTGACTATGATCATATCAATGTGGAATTTATTTATTAATTTGATATTCCCAAATTTGAGCAACAAAGTATTATTATACTAAAGGATATAAAATAAGAGCTCACTGAAAGTGTACATGAGTATGATGCATGATTCAAAACACTCTTATCTAAGCTATCATTCAATATTAATGTTTTTAAGCATGCCTAATGGTTTTTAGGAGGCTTGTTTCTTCCCTTTATATGAATGATATCTAAAAGGACATTTACCAACCTGCACGAGGCCCTAAATGCTACCCTTTATGCTAAAACTATTAGTAGCATTGACACTCGGATTAATCCTTTTATAGAAACTCAAATAACTTCCATGGCATCACAATTAGAGCATATGACTACAAACAATGCATAAAACACTTCTAATGATATTTGGTATACTGATTGTGAGTCTAAAGGTCATAATAAAATCATATGCACTCACAAGAGTATTCACATTGTCCTAAATTAGTCTTGTGAAAATTTCCATGAAGAGCATAATATATGCTCTTGTCCTCTCTTATAGTGGGATACATATTATAAAGTGTCTAAATACTACAAGATATGTGATGCTTATATCCATGACACAAATGGTTATTAACTGATCAGTGATATACATGAGGTATGCATGTATAGTACACATCAAACCTCTACCTCAAACAATCAAGATAGTGGTGGATATTATGGATGAGGCCAAGGATGGGGATGAGAAGGTGGCCATTTTCCCCCATGAACATGTTATAAGTGTGGATATCCATATCACTATCAATAAGATTGTCAAGTATATCTCACATGTGCTTTTTGTAAGAAGGAGAATCGGTTGGAGGAATGCCCTGATTTGTACACAACCATCAATAAGGAAATAAATGAAAAAGGTGCTAGTATGATTGAAATTGATAAACCTCACTGGTGACCATGCTTTAACACTCCAACATACCAACAAGTTAGTATTACCACACATAGTAGAGGATAGTCTCAGTATACATCTATTCTACCTAATGATAAGATACATCCTAAAGATCCTCGTGCAATGAATTATCCTGATGCCTAGCAATAGAGAGACATGTTATAAGATACTATGACCTTGGTACAAGAATTACAGGGGGAAATTCAATTTATTAAGGACTGAGAAGCCACCCAACATGTTTATCTACGAAAGTCCATGAAACCTCAAAAGATGACATGAGATGATTTTAAATAACTTTACAAGTGTTTTTTAGATGAATACATTATTTCATAATTGAGTAATTGGCTTAAAAAATTAGGTACCAAAGCCAACTAATGATCAACCTAATTTGCCTAGGCCAACTAAATATCATTGATTGAATCATGCTCAATGGCAAGATACTCCTATTCCTCCTATCCCTCAAGAGGATAAGGAAATATTGGTGAATAATGCCATCGATGATTAGATGATCTGAGATATTTTAGTCAACACTGGCATCGAGGTCAATGTTTTCACAAAGGATGCATGGTGCAAAATGGATAGCACAATATTACAATAATTTCTTCACATATTATTTATGGCTAATAAAACTTATGCTCTACCAATTAACATTCTTAAAAATGTAATTGTCGATATCCTTGGGGTACCTTTTAAAGATAATTTTGAAGTTCTCAAGTTGGATGAAGCTAATGATTTCCCAAATTTATTATGTCAACCCCTATGCTATGATACAATGTGGAATTAAGTTTCAAAAATGTTTTATCAATTTTGAAAATGTTGATCAATGAATCATCATCCTATTGGATCAAGCACATGGGCCCCCATACATCAAACCTATTAATGCAGATGAAGATATTAACCATGTCTACAATGTCACATCTAGAGATGATGAGCATCATGATCTTACTTCTGATGGCACCCTCTAATGGAAAAACACACAATCCCTTTTTGATAGTACAAGCAATGCTTGTAATTATTGGTCCCATAATGACTATGACCTCATTGGAAGAGTGTGTAGTGCCATTGGTAGTTATGAGAGCATTCTAAACTAGTACCACAAATGCCATAGATTTGTTCATCTTATTACCAAACAAATCATATGAGGAACAATTATGGCTACACCACTAGAGATGCTTGATGAAAATATTTGATTTTATGGGTAAATGGAAGTCTACAACTTTATCCAGTGACTCAAAGCCTTCTATGACTCTAATGCTAATCATATGCATTCACTGGTTCACCTCTCTAATGGCATGACCACAAGGTGGTGGCAAACCCATAACAAGTGAATTATTTATTAGGATCAAGTATGCTCTACTTTACATCATTAATTTCATCATGAAAACCATGTCAATGGTATAATCAATTATAGTAGAGTCAAAGTACCAGAACCACACATAGAAGCTTATGAAACCATGTGGAGGGATGGAGAATCTTTCTTGCCAAAGTACCTATGGGTATATGTTTTTTACGGTACCTTACACACTTGGTATAGAGCATGGTATGTTTATGAAAAATGACATTTTGGTACCCTTTTCTGACATATATTGAAAAATAACATGGTTTTGGTGTTGATTTAGTCATCTCCAAGGATGGATTTGTGCCTTACTCTCTAAGTCATACATGAAGTAGTTATTGGTGACCCCAATCCTATCAAAGATCAGATATGACATATACATGATATAAAAGAATAAGGATTGGTTATATTTAATGATCCATCTAAACAATCTATCCCCACACCAAAACTTGTCTTTAATCAGGCACATTGTGAAGAGATTCACAAAGGGAAGCAAAAAATAGTGTTTCATGTTGATTAAGGTGAAGGGTCTGACCCACCTGACCCATTAACAAATCATTTAGATGTCCTTATAGACTATGACACTCAAACTATCCATGATACTGGTCCTAATGCAGACCACCCATACTTAGAACCTCTTCAAACCATCCACCATAATATTGACATGGAATAAGAAACAAAGATAACTACTATGGGTAACTACTAGTTCAATACAAAGATTTTTAAAATATTTGAGTTGTTAAAAGAATACCAAGATATTTTTCTAAGGATTTATAGTGAAATGAAAGGTATTCATCTGTCCTTATGAAAAATGCATATCAAATTGATTGAAGGTGCTCAACTAGTCAAGAAATAACCATATATGATGAATCCAAATTTACATGTACTGGTGAAAGAGAAAATGATAGTATGCTACACACAGGAGTGATAACCCCAAATTGATGAGTCTAAGTGGGTCAAACCCATGGTCATAATTATAAATAAAGATGGGTGCATTAGAATTTGCATTGACTATCGAATACTTAATGCATCTTGCATTATTGATCCTTTTCCAATGTCATTCATAGAAGAAATCCTTGAAGGTGTCACTAGGTGTGAAATTTATAATTTCACAGATGGATTCTTTGGGTACCATTAGTTCTAAATCACTGAGGAGGATCAACCTAAAAATACATTTAATACTGAATGGGTATCTTTCATATATACCATCATGCCATTTGGGTTGAAAAATACACCTACTGTATTCTCTAATATAGTTGTTGAGGCCTTTAAAGATTTCATCCATAAATTCCTTCAAGTTTATTTAGATGAATAGATAGTGTATGTCCTAGTGAAGGACCATTATTCTAATCTAAGGCTTATGCTTGAGCATTGTTGAGTGCTTCAAATTTTATTTAATCTAAATAAATATCTTTTTGCTACATCAGTCAATGTTCTTCTGGGTCATATTATCTACAAAGATGGACTTTTGGTAAACCCTCCCAAGGTAGTTATCATTATTCACCTGCCAGCACTGACATCTCAGCACATTGTTCATGCCTTTTTAGGACATACAGGGCACTATCAAAAATTCATTTGAGGTTATACCAAGATTTGTGTGCCCTTAGAGGAACTTTTGAAACATAGCAGACACTTTATTTGTACCCACTCTTAATAAGAATCCTTTGAGTCCTTAAAAGATAAACTTGTCACTGCATCGATTCTTCAGTTCCATGATTGGACAAAAATATTCCATGTCTATGTTGATACTTTTGGAATGTCCATTGATGCGATCTTTGCACAACCTAGTGAAGGTCACCTTGATCACCCCATCTATTTTTCAAGTAGAAAGCTTACTATAGTTGAGAAGAATTATACCACAATAGAGTGTGAAACACTTTCTATGGTTTATGCTTTACACAAGTTTTGACAGTACCTATTAGCAACTCCTTTTGTGTTGTATACAAACCATAAAGCTTTAAAATATCTATTTAATAAACTTGTGTTACATAGATGCATCTATTGCTAGATTGTATTTTTCTAAGAATTCCAATTCTTTATCATGGTCAAACTAGGAAAGACTAATTGTGATCCTGACCATCTCTCCTAAATTGATTATAGATAACTAGCACACACCATTGAGGACAACCTACCTAATGTACAATTATTTCATGTTTCACATATGCTTGAAGAGTTAGAAGATAACAATTTTCTTAATTACTAGCACAATGCTAGATTCTTTGAGTCTACAGGCTAAAAAGTAATTAATCATCTATGTTGTACCATTTTAGCTTATTATAGGAGACCTCTAAAAGCTTGGATGAGATGAAATCCTTCAACGGTGTGTCATGAAACATGAGTATCTTAAATTACTTCATGAAGTTCATGAAGGAATTGATGACATACACTATGCTAGTGAGGCTATTGTGCATAAAGTACTACTATCTAGACTTTGGTGGCCTACCCTTTTTCACAATGCCAAGTTATATGTTAAATAATGTGATATTTACCAATGCATGGGGAAACCAAATCATTGAGATGCCATGCCATTACACTTTATTTTGTCTCAAAAACCATTTGAGAAATGGGCCATTGATCTTTTCAACCCCATCAACCTAACAAGATGATGTACAGATTCCTGCTATATCATAGTAGCAACTAATTATCTCATATGCTAGGTTGAGGCTATGCTGACAAGGGATTGTACTACTAAAACCACCATGCATTTCATATGGGAACATATCATAACTTATTTTGGCTGTCAATTAAGTTATAATAGTGATTGTGATACATATTTACTCAATGAAACTATCTATGTATTACTTTTTGAGTTTATGACTTCCCATCACAAGACAACACCATATCATCCCTAGGCCAATGGCACTGCTGAGACATTCAACAAAATATTAGGAATAACACTTAAAAATATTTTTAATACTGGCCATACTGACTTAAATGATCAGGTGTCTATAGTATTTTGGGCTTACCAAATAACTTATAAGCACCTCAACAAGAATACACCCTTCAATCTGGTGTTTAGAACAAAAGTAGTTCTTTTAGTTTAATTCTTGGTACCCTCTCTTTGCGTTACACGTATTGGATAATTAGATGATGAGTCATCATTGACAACACATTTTGATGCTTTGTTATGATTAGATGAAACCCGTTTCCTTGCTCATTAGAGTCAAGATATGGAGAAACATAGACAAAAGGCATGGCATGATTGCCACCTTAAGCACAAGATATTTACCCCTAGAATGAAAGTTTTACTCTATGACTCCAAGTTTGTACAACATTTTTGGAAGCTTTGTGTTCATTGGAATGGTGCTTATGTTGTTCATAGCATTCACCCTACTAGTGCTTGTCATTTACAAATATTGGATGGCCAATTTCTTTTTGGGAACTACAATGGTAGCCGACTACAGTCATATTTCTTTGCTTAAAGTTTAGTTTCATTTTTTCAATAAAGCATATGCCATTAGTTTAGGATTTCTTGTTTTCAATCAATCACTACCTTAGTTTCATGCTCCTTTATTTTTACATTCTTTTTGTAACTTATTACTTAGGAGTTCATGGAGGACCATGATGCACATTTAGTATGGGGTAAGGGGTGTTACATATATTGGGAAATGGTCCATAAGGATACATGCACAAGAAAAGAGGTCTAAAGATAGAGATTCCCACCAATGGTATGAATATTCAAAGGGATTTTACAGCTATCATGCACTCTTAAAAAAGTGCAGGATAATATGTGCCATTAATATAAAGAGATAGTGGTTATGATGAGCATGCCAACATTATGTCATAATGATATCGTTAAATGCATTTGTGATGAGAAGTGATAGTCAAAGAAAAGAGACCATTAAAATTCATTAATTGTAATAAGTGACGGTCGAAGGGGGGTAGTAAATGTAAGTTACCCCCTCAAGTCTATAAAAAGGATTCAATGGATCATTTTAAACTTTACCTTTTCTTTCATTTAGATTTTATAGAGCCAAAGAGTGAACTGAGTTTAGGTGATTCCAGGACAAGTGCAGAGCATCAAATTCCCATTCGTTGGCTATTATGAAGGATCTTATCTGAGTAATCAAGAAAAAATTAAGAAACCTAAAGCATACAGAGGAAAATTGGTAGTTATAGGTTGTAGAGGTAGGCATCTACCATTAATGAGCATTGAAGCAAGAAAGCTAAGTCACTTCCACTATAAAAACGTATTCCTTTGGGAATTTTGGACACTTGTGCCTTAACCTTTAGGCTCCATAGAAGGTGATGTGGCCTAAAAAGAAGGCCCAAAGAAGTTATCCACTACTAGCCATTATAGAAGAGGAAGAGCCATGTGTTGGGGAGGAAGCAATATTGATCAAAGAGGAAACACTTGAGGAATAAAGGGAGAATGCAGAAGGTGAAGGATTCAAAATAGCATGATAGACAAATAAGAAGGCACAAATACGTCCACCTCCACCTTTGATGATAGAAGATATGAAATTCCAAAAAATGGTGTTGTGCATAGAAAATTGGGTATCAAAAGTACCCATCTATACCATTTTTGACAATAACCACTGCCAACCAAGAAATGAGGTTAGGCTACAAAATGACTACCGGGTTGAGCACCAAAATACTAGGAGTGAATTGGTGTATGAATTAAAAATCATTAATGATTTGGACTCTATAGGGATTTTATAATTATTTAACTTTCCATATTTTGGAAAGCTAGTGGAAGCAATATATTTTTTGCTTTTGTACATCCATGAGGACTATATCTATTTTATTGGGCACTACATGAAGATTCCACCTAAAATAATAAGATGTTAGGGTTACAATTATTTAGCACAGATGTTGAATTTTACTTGGAGGACTTAGAAGAGATAAAGAAGACCACAATGAAAATGGAGTATCGAAAGTAGGGTCATTCCATGCACATTAAGAATTTATAAGACCTTGCACTCTGAATAACAGTGCACATCATTATGACCAAGATCAATAGCACTAATTAATGGAAAGAGGTGGACATGGCTCACCTATTTATCACCCACTAGGTAACTAAGGGGATAAAGTACAATTGGGAAATGTATTTTGCCAACAAAATCATATTAGATGTAGAGAGGACCCATCAAATACCTGGCTATAGGTTCCCATAGGGGTATTTATTTTATCAATGGTGTTTAATGAAATCAGTGTACCTAATTACACCTATAGCAAGCTAAAGTGGCTGTACCCACTATAGCACAAGTCCCTATTAGAGTGCTACAAGGCATTCACATGCCCTAATTATATCACTCTAACATTCAAAATTAATATGAAGTCATGGTATCATGGCATGAAAGAAGCCTTTGGAAATGAATGGCATGTTCTTAAGGACTTATCCATCTAGGTTGGTGAGCAAGCCTATTTTGAAGTTGAGCAACATTTTTATTTGGCCCATGTCAAAATGGCCCCCTATAGAGAGCTTTTGGCTTGGTTGAAGCTACCCTATGCCTTCACAATGTGGTACTTCATCAACTTGGTGAACCACATATATGATGTGCAACCCCTCACCCAGTAAGTAGACCAAATTGAATTAGAGATTCACACTCTTTGAAAGATGTATGGTTATCTAGGAAATAAGTGATTTGGGCAACACTTCAGGTGACAATTTGGGTGATACCTCAGGCGACAATTTGGGTGATAGTTCTACCCTAGTTAGTGGTAGAACTTCCAGGAGCCATAAATTTTGAACCATAGCTCCATTTGACTCCCTTTTCAAACCATTGGAAAGATAAGAACAAGGAGAATGTGATGAGATGGAATGAGATATGCTTTATGGGTTTTGACCCCCAAAAACCCAATAAAAGTGCCTATAATTTCAATTTTAATAGTGTTATCCAAAAATCAAAAGTTTCTAAAAATAGTAATTTCTCAAATTCTGTGTTGTTGTAAATCATGGAAGTCAAACCACTTCATCTCCCTCGAGATTGGTGACCTTCCACATCCTACTCCTACCTTCAAAGTATGTATAAAAATAGATGTAGCCCAAAAAGGAGACCAGACATCTCTTCTAAGAGATAAGCATATGTTTTTTTCAATTTTGTGAGATATAAAACATCTCTTCCCAGAGATAGTATAATATGATTATGTTATTTTATGTTCTTGAATTATCTTTCAACCAAAACCTCTGATTTTTGGATCATTAGTATCAGAGTGATTTGTCTTGAGAGTGTATGTCCTAAGGATGAGGTTAGAGTACAAGAAGCTTGGGTGAAAAAAAATAGAGCTCATAGACTATCCACCTATTCACTTTAAACAACCTCAAATGATGGACAACACTGAGACATCCAATACCTTCGAGGAAATGTAAATGAATCCCTCTAGTGGTAGTAAGCACAGATGCTACTATATGTTAGCTAAATTTTCCAATAAATCTTAATGGGAAATTCTAACTCCTCATCTACACCCCTTGGCTCCTCATCCATAGAACATCCTTTTAGTGCTCGAACACCCTTCAAGGTTTAGGTGAATTTTGATATCCCTACATTTGAAGGAAAAATCAATGATGATGTAGTAGAAAATTGGTTGGATCAATTATCTTCCTATTTTTTTGTAAATAAATTCATCGATGGAGAGAAGATCATTTTTGATCTTTTGAAAGTATCATTTCCCATCAAAAATTGGTAGAAAGTGTACAAGAAGAGGTTCAGTATGGATGACATTGTCCTATTAAGGTGTGGATCTAAAAGCTTCACCAAGTGAGCATATTGCAAAGTTGCAAGATTACACAGTCACTAGCGTCGGTCAGGAGCGATCGACGTCAGTCAGGAGCAGACCAGGAGATGCTGATGTCGGTCATGGATCGGCTGACGTCGGTCACAGGCAAATAGGCAGGAACCGACGTCAGTTACCTATGCATCCAGAAAGCTATTTTCGTGGACAGAACAGAGTGTTTGCATGTTAGGATTAAGTGATAGTCTTAAGTCTGCATCTCTATTATTAGTAAGACTGTTTAGATCCCTTGATTAGGAGGTGCATCTAATGGTTGTAGTTATATGCTCATGTTTCTTAATTATTATATAATAGGATAGATCTTCATAGCTTATTGTATGAGTAATGTTGAACAGTACAGAATTGTATATGTGAATCAATCCAGGTTGTTGGAGTTGATTGTAATTGAGAGAGAGAGCTTTTGAGGGAAAGAGATCTAGAGAGAGATCTGTAAATCTGAGAGAGGTGTGGAAGAAAATAAGTTTCTTCAATTGTATTCCTTTTGTAAAGAGTTTAATACAAGTTTTCAGGGTGGTTTCTTGTATCTCTTGTTCTTTGCTATTTCTGATTCTAGTTACTTATCTTTCTAGTTTAATTCCACATTTATTGCTTTCATATTATAATCAACATTGTTAGTTGATCCCCAACAAGTGGTATCAGAGCTTAGGTTGACTAACAGGTGTTTCAGATCTGGTTAGTGTGTATTGATTACAGGGTACTCACAAGGGTTTCTACAGGGATTTCTATTTGAGTGGGAGAAGCAATGGCAGAAGAAAGTAAACTGAGAATGGAGAAGTTTAATGGAAAAAATTATCAACATTGGAGAATGCATATAGAGGATTATCTGTATCAGAAATATCTATACTTACCATTAGGTGGGATTGCAAAGAAGCCCACAGACATGGATGATGAAGAATGGGAAGTTCTTGATAGAAAGGCTCTGGGGTCTATAACACTGAGTCTGGCATCTACTGTGATATCTAATTTATCACAGGCAAAGTCAATGGTAGAGTTAATGACTACTTTAGCAAATTTATATGAAAAACCCTCAGCTTCTAATGAGGTATATCTTATGAAGCAGTTATTTAATTTGCGAATGCAGGAAGGTGGATCTGTATCTAATCATCTAAATGATTTCCATGGAATTGTAAATCAATTAAGTTCAGTCAAAATAGTGTTTGATGATGAAATTAAGGCTCTTTTAATATTATGTTCTTTGCCTAAAAGCTGGCATAGCTTGGTAATGGCAGTTAGTAATACTGCATTTGCTTCAAATATTTTAAAAGTAGAGGATGTTGTTAGTGTAATCTTGAATGAAGAAATTTGTAGGAAAAGCACAGAGAAAACATCAGGGAATGCTTTAAGTTTTGAGAGCAGGGGAAGGCAAATAGAGAAGAGCAAGAAAGGGAGATCAAGGTCTAAGTCAAAGGTGAGAGGTAGATCCAAATCCAAAAATGGTAGGAAGCCACAATGCTGGAATTATGGAAAGATAGGGCACATAAGCAAAGAGTGCTGGTCAAAGCCTAAGGAGGACAATCAACACGAAGGAAAAGAAGAAGCAAAAGTTGCAGGTATTGCACAAGATGCTCTTATATTCTCTTTGCATAATAATATAGAATCTTGGGTGTTAGATTCTGGTGCCTCTTTTCATGTTACCCCTAATAGAGAATATTTTAGTGACTATGTCCATGGAGATTTTGGAATAGTGTACTTAGGGGATGATGAGCCTTGTAAAATTATTGGCAAAGGAAAAGTGCAACTGAAAATGAAAAATGGCAACACATGGGTGTTGAGAGATGTCATGCATGTTCCTAGCTTGAAGAGGAATTTGATTTCTGCAGAAAAGTTAGGGGATGAGGGTTGTACAGTAACTCTCACAGCTGAATCTTGGAAGGTGACCAAGGGTGCACTTGTATTGGCCAGAGGTAAGAGAGTAGGTAATCTCTATTTATGTAATTGTGTTACTAATAATTCTCCTTCTGTATTATCTACTTCAGATGTGGATGCAAAGTTGTGGCACTCAAGGCTTGGCCACATGAGTGAGAAGGGAATGTCCATTCTTAAGTTAAAAGGTAAGCTTTTAGATTTGAAAATCATAGATCTAGATTTTTGTGAGCAATGTATTTTTGGGAAACAAAAGAGAGTGAGTTTTCTCAAGACTGGATCAACAAAGAAGAAGCATAAGTTGCAGCTTGTTCACATAGATGTGTGGGGACCGGCTCAGGTTACTTCTATTGGAGGATCACAGTACTATGTTCTGTTCATAGATGATGATACAAGAAAGGTATGGGTCTATTGTATTAAGAATAAATCTGATGTATTTGACACTTTTAAGATTTGGAAAGCTATGGTTGAGAATGAAACAGGTAGAAGATTGAAGTGCCTGAGATTTGACAATGGTGGTGAGTTCTGCAGCTACAAGTTTAATTGGTATTGTTATATGCATGGAATCCACAGGCAAAGGACGGTTCCAAGGACACCTTAGCAAAATGGAGTTGCTGAAAGGATGAATAGAATAATAATGGAGCGTGCAAGGTGTATGAGATTGCATGCTGGTTTGCCCTTAGAGTTTTGGGCAGAAGTTATAGATACTGCAGTGTACCTGATTAACAAAGGACCCTCTACAGCTATGGATGGTGGAATTCCAGAAGAGGCATGGACAGGTAAAAAGGTAGATCTCTCATTTCTCAAAGTTTTTGGTTGTGAAGCCTTTGTGCACGTTGATAAGGAAAATAGAAAGAAGCTAGATGCTAAGTCTATGAGGTGCACATTTATTGGCTATGGCTCTGATGATTTCAGATTCAGGTTTTGGAATCTAGGAACTAACAAGATAATTAGGAGCCATGATGTTGTTTTCAATGAAAAAATGATGTATAGTGATCAACTAAAGAAGATGAATCAATCTGGGTAGAGCAATGGAGAATTGGATGAGGTGACGGTCCAAAATGAGCTCACGGGAAAAATTAATCATAGACAGGAAAACATAGAGACCGACGTCGGCCAAGCAGGAACTGATGTTGACAAAATAGGAACTGATGTCGATCATATAGTGACCAATGTCAGCCAGGCAGGAACTGAGGTCAGTCAGGGAGAGCTGACGTTGGCTAGTTACAGGCCTGGAAGTGATCGAGGTCGGTCACTATCAGAGAATTTGGGCAGACAACGTGTTGTGAATGAGTCTCTGACGCCCATCAGGAGGTCAGAAAGGGTAAGTAAACCTCCAATTCGATATTCCCCTTCATTATTATATTTATTTCTAACTGATGGTGGAGAACCAGAGAGTTTTGATGAAGTAATACAGGTGGAATCCAAGAATCAGTGGGAGTGTGGCATGGTTGAGGAGATTGATTCCTTGAAAGAGAACCAAACATGGGATTTGGTTGAGTTGCCAGCAGGAAAGAAGACACTGAAGAACAAATGGATCTACAGATTGAAGGAAGGTGAGAATGGACAGATGAGATATAAGGCTAAGTTGGTAGTGAAAGGATTTGCACAGAAACCAGGTATTGATTTTGGTGAGATTTTTTCTCCTGTTGTTAAAATGACTTCTATATGGACTATATTATCTTTAGTTGCTATTGAGGATTTTCATCTTGAGCAGCTTGATGTTAAGACAACATTTCTTCATGGAGATTTGGATGAATAAATATATATGGATCAGCCGGAAGGATTTGAGGTCAAAGGTAAGGAAAAACTTGTGTGCAGATTGAAGAAAAGCTTGTATGGCCTTAAGCAAGCTCCTAGACAGTGGTATTTGAGATTTGACAGGTTTATGACTGAGCATGGATACAGTAGGTGTCAATCTGACCATTGTGTGTATTTTAAGAGATTGGATAATGGTAGATATATTATTCTGTTATTGTATGTAGATGATATGCTGGTTACAGGATCACACATGTAAGATATCTCTGAGCTTAAGGTGAAATTAGGTCATGCATTTGCCATGAAGGATTTAGGAGTAGCAAAGAAAATCCTTGGCATGAGCATTAAGAGAGACAGGAAAAATCATAGGTTGATTTTGTCTCAAGAGGATTATGTGAACAAGGTGTTGAAACAGTTCAATATGCAAGATGCAAAACCGGTAAGCACAACTTTGGCTGGACATTTTAAATTGAGTAAAGAACAATGTCCTAATTCACATGATGAGGTAGAGTACATGAGTAGAGTTCCATATTATTCTGCAGTAGGGAGTTTAATGTATGCAATGGTATGTACTAGACCGAATATTGCCCAAGCAGTGGGAGTTGTAAGTATATGGCCAATCCAGGAAAGGAACACTGGAAAGTAGTTCAGTGGATCCTTAGATATCTGAGAGGAACCAGCAATAGGCATTTGTGCTATGGAGGTTCAGATACTTCTCTACATGGTTATGTAGATTTAGATATGGCAGGTGATTTGGATGGCAGAAGGAACACCACAGGGTATGTTTTCACTGTTGGTGGAATGGCAGTTAGCTAGATATCAAAGTTGCAGAAGGTTATTACCTTGTCAACTACAGAAGCAGAGTATATTGTAGTCATAGAGGCTAGCAAAGAGATGATATGGATGACACGGTTCATGGAAGAGCTAGGAAAGGAGCAAGAGAGTTGTAGATTATACAGTGATAGTCAGAGTGAAATTCATTTGGCTAAGAATTCAGCCTTTCATTCAAGAACAAAGCATATATAGCTTAGGTACCACTTCATAAGACAGGTATTGGAGGATGGTGAGTTGAAGCTGGAGAAGATCCATACAGATAAGAACCCTGCTGATATGTTAACCAAGCCGGTAACAAAGGAGAAGTTGAATCTTCATTCAACTTCTATTGGTCTTCATGATTGAGTTGAAGATGGAGGAGCTAGAAGATGTTGTTGTACAGGTACTGGTGCAGCTGTCTATCTCCAAGTGGGAGATTGTTAAGGTGTGGAGCTAAAAGCTTCACCGAGTGAGCAGATTGCAAAGTTACAAGATTACATAGTCACCGCCATCGGTCAGGAGCGACTGATGTTGGTTAGGAGCAGACCAAGAGATGTTGGCATTGGTCATGGATCGGCTGATGTCGGTCACAGGCAAACAGGCAAAAATTGATGTCGGTTACCTGTGCGTCCAGAAAGCTATTTTTGTGGATAGAACAGAGTGTTTGCATGTTAGGATTAAGTGATAGTCTTAAGTCTGCATCTCTATTATTAGAAAGACTGTTTAGAGCCCTTGATTAGGAGGTGCATCTAATGGCTTTAGTTGTATGCTCATGTTTCCTAATTATTATATAATATGATGGATCTTCATAGCTTATTGTATGAGTAATGTTGAACAGTACAGAATTGTATATGTGAATCAATCCAGGTTGTTGGAGTTGATTGTAATTGAGAGAGAGAGCTCTTTAGGGAAAGAGATCTAGAGAGAGATCTGTACATCTGAGAGAGGTGTGGAAAAAAAGAAGTTTCTTCAATTGTATTCCTTTTATAAAGAGTTTAATACAAGTTTTCAGGGTGGTTTATTGTATCTCTTGTTCTTTGATATTTCTGATTCTAGTTACTTATCTTTCTAGTTTAATTCCGTATTTATTACTTTCATATTGTAATCAACATTGTTAGTTGATCCCCAACATGGCCTTGAGGTGGAACAAACCTAGGATGATTTCATGGAAGCTGTAAAGGAAGAATACTACCTCATTGGAGCATATGATGATTTTTACATATAGTGGTAACAACTTTGCCAAGGTAAGGAACAATCTGTTTAAGATTACACTCACATTTTTCATTCTCTATCTATGAGATTGGGCATCCAAGAAAGTGAGAAAAAAAATAATCTCAAATACCATGGTGGACTACAATGGTATATATAGAGGGAAATGGAACTCTTTAATTTGGAAACCCTCGATGAAGCGTATAAGTTTGTAGTGAAGATTGAGCAGAAGCATGGAAGAAAGAATGCAAAAAGTTAGCCTTCAAAATGGAAAAATGATAAATAAGGTCAAACACAAGGCCAAAATTAGAAGCAAAAGGAGTTCCAAGATGAAAAACCCCAGAAGGGGAAGATTGGGAAATGGTGTGATTACCATAAAACTGGAACTCACTCCAAAGAAGAATGTTGAGTGATCAAGTCCTTAATTTTTGAGTCACAATCCTTTACATCTACTACTATGCCTCATACAAACCCTATATTTGAAGAGGATGAAGAAGAGAATGTAGATGTTGAGATCAATACCATCATTGCTTCATCATAGACCCATGGGAAAAGGCCAGATGATAAGGAAAGGTTGTTTCACTCTAAGTTGTGGGTGAAAGGTAAGCCTCTGCATTTCATTCTTGATAGTGGGAGTCAAAAGAATTTAATCTCTATTAATGTTGTAAAAAGTCTAAATCTGTTCATCAAGCCTCACCCAAAGCCATACAATATTGGATGGTTGAGCCCAGGGAAATACCTTTGTGTCACTCACTAGTGTCTTATTTTATATGCAATAAAACCTTTCCAAGATGAGGTCTTGTGTGATGTGATCAATATAGATATTTGTGATGTATTCCTTGGTTAGCCATTCATATATGATCAACATAGCATGTATGAATCAATAACCTAAAGGATCACCCTCACTCTAGGAATAAGATGCTATAGGGTACCAGAGGTACCACCACCCATATCTGTATCCTTGATTAGTGCCAATCAATGTAAGAGAATGGTGAAGAAGATAAAGTAATTCATTCTCATGGTGGTCAATCCATAAATATCCAAGAAGGCTAATGTTGTAGCCCTAACTACACAATAAACCTAACAACATAAGTAGATGGCCCAAATCATAGGAGAATATGATGACTTATTCGAGTCACCCATGAGATTTCTACTTCAATATTAGGTAAAAGATTCTATTGATTTTGTCCTAGGATCACCTTTGCCTAGCAGCCTTGTGTATCATAGATTAGTTTTGGAGAATGATGAGATAAAAAGGTAGATTCAAGAATTGATCCAAAAAGGTCACATCAAGCCAATATCTTCTCCTTATGGAAGCCCAATGATCCTATCACCAAAGAAGGTTGGAATATGGAGGCTTTGCATTAACTATTGAGCCCTGAACAAAATCACTGTGAAGAATTACTACCCCCTACCCATGATTGATGACCTACTAGACCAACTCTACGATGTGAAGTTCTTCACCAAAATTGATCTCAAATCTAGCTATCACCAAATTCTTATCAATCCCACCGATGTCTGGAAGACTACATTCAAAGTGGCTCTTTGAATGGTTGGTTATGCCTTTTAGCTTGACTAATGCACCTGTAACCTTCATGAGGATGATGGATGACATACTAAGACCCTTCATAAACTCATTCATGGTTTTCTATTTAGATAACATACTCATATACAATAGAACATGGGAGAAACATCTACAACAAGTTTGTAAGGTGCTTCAAACTCTTCAAAAGCACAAGTTGTATGTAAATCTCAACAAGTGCACATTTGAGATGAAAATAATTCAGTACCTAGGGTAAATTGTAGATGAGGAAGGGGTCCCTATTGACCCAGAGAAGATTTAGGTTATTCAAGAATGGCCTACACTAAAGACCCTCATAGAACTTCATAGTTTCTTAGGTCTTGTAATTTTTTATGGCAGGTTTATTCTTAGATTCTCACATGTTGCTTGGCCACTACACCAAGTGACTAAAAGAGGAGCTAAATCTATATTTTAGTGGGGTGAAATACAACAAAGAGCATTTGAGAATTTGAAAAATAGACTCTATTCATCTCATATTCTTGCCTTGCCAAACTTGCATCAACCTTTCAAGTTGATGACATATGCATCTGAATATGCTATGGGAGCTATTATCATACAACATGGCCACCCTGTTGCAAATCATGGTGAAATTTTCAATGATATAGGCAATAAATACATGACATATAACAAGGAACTCTATGCCATTGTGTAATTCTATAAAGAATGAAAACACTACATGTTGGGGAAAGAGACGATCATCCACACCGACCACAGACTGGTGGAATTCATCCAGATGTAGAGAAAAATATGAAATGAGAGGCACCATAAGTGGGCCACATATCTATAATAATTCCATTTGATAATTAAACACAAAAAGGGGAGCTTAAATACTACCACAAATTATCTGAGCCATCCACCAATTGTTGCACTCACAATAGTTCTTGATCTGTGCAGATAAGAGACTACCACTTGGGATGATCAGTATGAAGCAAATCCTACCTTTGATGATACATATCAGAAACTTTGAGAAGGTAAAAATGTCTCTAATTAATATTTACAAGATAATGTCCTTTATCACATGGGGCACGCTTGTGTTCCAATTATAGAGAATAGAAGATGATATGGGAAGCACATTTTAGTAGGATAGTTGGGCACTTTGGTGTAGAGAAGACATTGGTAGTTCTTCAAAATCACTTCTACTAGCCCCATATACAGAAGGATATGGAAGGTACCTAAAATATTGTACCCCATGTGTGATAACCAAGCTAGCAAATAAGAAGAAAAGATTATACACACCATTGCTAGAACCAACTAGGACTTGGGAATCTATCTCAATGGATTTTCTCTTAGGTTTTCCCACTTCAAAACATGGCAAGGACTGTATTCTTATTGTAGTTGATAATTTTTTTAAAATGGCTATCATGATTGCTTGTAAGAAAATTATGTCTGCTGAGGAAACTATTCAACTATATTTTAGTCATGTATGGCTCCATTTTGGTCTCCCCAAGTCCATTATTTCAGATAGAGATAGTAGGTTCGTGAGTATCTTCTGGTCCACTCTATGGAAAATGATGGATCCCAAGATGATAAAGTCCATGACCTTCCATCCATAACTTGATGGTCAGATAGAAGTGGTAAACTACCTAATTACCCACATGCTTCAGATGTATCACTCAAAACATCCATGCACATGGGATGATGGGATTATTTTCATACAACATAGATATAATCGAGCCCTGCATAGCTCCACCAAGCACAATCCATTCCAAGTATGCTTTAGGTTCCAACCCATGGCACCAAGTGATGTAGCCATTCCATTCTCCACCATGGAATACACATCTCATGGGAGATCTAAGGTATCAAAATCAATAAATTTCATTGAACAAATCCAACACATCTAGTAGTAGGGTCATGACATCTTGTAAAAGATGAATCATAAGTATAAGCAATGCCATGACAAACATAGGGTTGCACACCATTTTGCTATAAGTGGCAAGGTTTGGTTACAGATTCAAAAGGAATGAATCATAGGCCCACACAAAAAAAATTGGCCTCTATAATATGGTCCCTACACCATCATCAGATAAGTTGGATAAAATGCTTTTGAGTTGAACCTGCTAGCCTACATTGGTTTGCATCCAATATTCAATGTGGAGCTCCTCAAACTATATCATCCACCTTTGTTGGAGACTTCAGTCATAGATGAACAATTAGACATTGATGAGCTTGAACTATAGATTTTTTATATAGTAGAGGAAGATCAGATTGTGGACACCTAGATGAAGACAATAAGAGGGCACTCTATTCCACTTTATCAGGTGATCAAAAGGGGCAAGCTTAGCCACCAAGGTAAGTGGATCATAGAGAATCAAATCAAGACACAACTACCACAATTGATAATGAATCTTGATGTAATAGGGACCATTACTTATCAAGGAGGGAGGAATGATTTGGGAAACACTTTAGGTGATAATTTAGGCAACACTTCAAATGACAATTTGGGTGACGGTTCTACCCCAATTGGTGGCAAAACTTGTGGGAGCCATAACTTTTGAACCGTAGCTCCATTTGACTCCCCATTTGAAATGTTAGAAATATAAGAATGAGGAGAAAGTGATGAGATGGAATGAGCTAGATTGGTGGGTTTTGACCCCAAAAAATCAACAAAAGTGACCATAATTTCAATTTTAATAGTGTTATCTAAAAATAGAAAGTTTTTAAAAATAGTAATTTCTCAAATTTTGTGTTATTGTAAATTGTGGATGTCAAACCACTTCATCTCCCTCGATATTGGTGACTTTCCACATCCTCCTCCTACCTTCAAAGTATGTATAAAAATAGATGTAGCCTGAGAAGGAGATTAAACATCTCTTCCCAAAGATAAGCATATGTTTTCTGCAAATTTATGAGAAATAAAAAATCTCTTCCTAGAGATAGCATTATATGATTGTGTTATTTTGTGTTCTTAAATTATCTTTCAACCAAAACCTCTGAGTTTTTGATCAAGAAGCTATACAAGATAAAACATGAGACTAAGAAAATTGATATCAAATTTAAGCAGACCATGGTCAAAGAAACTATTCATAATTTATTATATATGTTATGACCCAAGCAGAAAGTGTCAAGAGGCACATAATATGCAAGAGAAAATCTTTTTCCTGTACAACTGATTGATAATAAAAATCAAGCTAGCCATGATGCCTAAACAAGTTCATATCTAGATCCACCAAAAATGCAAATAACTACCTAAGCACCACCACTAAGAGTTTTACCACCAAGGGCCTCCCCACCAAGGGCATCACCACTAAGGACTTCACCTAAATAGGATACACTAGAAAGATAACCAAGGGGTTCAACACCATTACCCATAATTGATCCATTGGAAGAGGAAGAGATTATGGGTCACAAGGAAGAACTAGAGAAGTTTGACTTAGAAAAAACACCCTCCCTAATGCAAGATGAAGAGACCACCCTTGATGAGACATAATTAAACATAGAAGATCCACTTGGTGAAGAGAGGGATGGTTTTGACATAAAACAAATGAGTATCATGGACATCAAAAACACTTCATTGGCCCCAGATACAGATGTTGATATCCTTGAGTGGGATCCCTTCAAAAATAAATAGTTGGCTGACTCCAAAGTTCAACCACCTTTGGTTGATCCAACCACCAACTTGTGCGCATAATAATAGACACACATTTTGAATAAGACACTTTATTTATATTCCCATTTTCATCTGCAACATGTAACTATTAATACTAAGTATTAAATTTCCTTTTTCTTAGACATATACAATGAAGAATGTCATTTTGAAATACCTTTAAATAATCTCATTTTATATTCTCAAGCACTAGTGCTGCCCACTCCAATTTGGGTTGATTCCCAGTAGCTCTCTCCTCTCAAACTAGTAATGCATTTTTTAAAGTGGCTTTTGAAGTCATACAACAAAATATACTTTTAGATTCTAATATGTGCAATGCAAATTATATATATGGCCAGGTGGTGGGAATGTATGATAATAAAGTTACCGCTCAAAAGGAACTTGAAGAGGAAGTGTCTACATTAAAGAAAAAAATAGAAGAAGCCACAATATCCAAAGTAAAAAATTTAAATTTATGTAAAACTATTTTAGGCCAAGAAATGGCATTAGAAGATGGGGTCCCTTTGGAGGGAGAAGCTATTGATAATTTGTAAACCCTTATAAATCTCCTATTAAAATGGTGCAAGGAATAACTTATGCCTAGAAACTAAGCATTATGGGTGGTTGAGAATTTTTTGGAGGTAATGGAAGTCTATAGATGTAACCTCAAAATGATTAGGGATGTGCTCCCCATCTTAGATAGGATTTTTGAGAAACTAGCATGACCCAATAAAATTTTGGAGGCCTGACTCAAGGTAGAGGAGTCTCAATGATAACAATTGGTAGATGTCACCTTTTTAATAAAAGACCACACCGAGTGCGCTAAGGCATTTAAGGATGTTGAGACTATGGAATAAATAATAAATGTGCATCAACATCAAATAAATTACAACTTTATAGCTCTCTGAGGATAGGTTATAAATGAAGTCACTATGCTTGAAGAGGTCCAAAAGGATGCTTCCACATCTCTAGACCAATTGGTTAATAAGGCAAGCGAGTGTCCCAATCAACCCAAGGAAATGAAAAATTTGAAGGTGGTGATCTAGGAAATAACATCCAAATTGATTGACACTTTGTCATATTTTAATGACATCATAAATAATATTGAACAAGTTGGCCCTAAAGTTTTGGCTGAGGTTGAGACCAGTGCTTAGTCTGGGATGGATTAAGAACATAGTGTGGGGTGATGTTGGACCCCAAATTTTGACTAAGTATTTTGGATTTTTGGTTTATAACCAACATGATGTGAGAGGATCATGGCACAAAATGACCATGGCACAAAATGATCATGGCACAAAACCAACATGGTGTGAGAGGACAATGGTATGGAAAAACATAATGTGATAAGACCCAATCAAAGATGAAACATAACTAGCAAAGGACCCAAAAGCATATGACTCGATATAATAATGAAAGACTTGGAGAGCATGAGGGAAGTGAGAAAGAGTTGAGGAGCGATTCTCAAGGACAAACTAGACTTTAATAATAACACAAGTTTCACACCAACTTATACAAAGGAGGACATTTAGTATAAAGGATCTAGCACCAAACAATAATATAGGGGGCGTAAAGGCCCAGGTCCTTAGGAGAAAATAAGTAAATGGCTATCAAGACCCTTTGTCTACTAAAGATCATTGGCTAGTCATGTAATTGTCATTAATAATGTAACTACTTGGTCATGGAAAAACAAGTATAAATACCCCTATATAGAGATGTGTAAGTGTGGATGAAAATTGGTATTATGTAACAAATCCTTATGGTAATAGTAGAATTATGGAAGTTACTATCAATTATGGTGTTATGCTTCAGTTGATTGATAGTTAAAACATTAAGTAATAATGGGTTTGGATTGAGTAATATGTGGCTTATAATTGACTATGATATATAGAATATGTATGTGTGAGCTTGTGTAATCAACACTTTGAACCTCATAGAAGTTATATTTATGTTCTTGCTTGTTTACATATATGAAATAAGGTCCACCGTCATATATTTTATTTTTTGTGTAATCACTAATTAGATATATGAACAAACTCAAGTATATGACAATTATCTTACTAGGCAACATAACCCATGGGACCAGTTTCTTGCTGCATGCTTTAGGTGAGTGTGCAAGAGCTTAGTCTTGCATGAAAAGCCACCGTGTAAGCTTGTTAGTACTAGACACTTCAATACCTTAAGGAAAACTTGATAAAAATACCCAATATTTATGAACCATTAGTAATAGTAAATTAATAAAATAAAAAAGCATATTATTTTACCTAGAAGTCATAGTCCTTAGGCAAAAAGAATGAACACATGGAAAATATATATATTATGTTATTATGAAAAAAATATAAGATGGGTTCATGGAGCGATAAAATAATGAGGGGTTTTATGGTTATATAAGAGTCAAATGAGGGGCATTTATGGGACTCATCACATAAAATGAAATTTTAGTGGGTTATACCCTTCAAGATTTCCAAACACCCATTCTAATCTCCTTAGATTAGGAATTGGAAACTTGTCCTCTTCTTATGTGTCTTTTAAATCTTTTAAATCTTCATCTATTACACTATACTCAGATACAAAATCTTTAGCATTTATTTCAACTTACACTTTTTTGTCTCTTCTTTTGTGTACTTTGGTTATTGTTCTTTTACAACAATGCTTTTGGTCTCCCTATAATCATACTTCCTATGACCCTACTCCTCCTTGTGATTACACATTCACTCACATGCAGAATAATAACCCTAATTATCCCACTTAGAGACATCTACCACTTTATTAGACCTTTCCCACATGATATTTTCATCCCCTACACATCCCTAGTCCATCTCAGCTTTTTGGCACATTAGATGGGCTCTCTAAGGACCCCTCGAGGCCCTTTTGGGAACTCATTGACCACCTTAGGTGGAATATGGACCTAATCCATGGATTAGGGAGGAAACCTATGGCCTAGGCCACATGTTTCATTCATAAAATCTGTGACCTAGGCAAAATATGTGTAAAAGTGCCCTGTTTAGGCCCAAATAGCTAAAAATGGCTAGTTTTTATCTTGTTGGTGAATTAGGGTTGAGATATATGTCCTCTTCCTCAATAATTTTAGCCTCTACATTCATTATCTCCTAGATTTATTACTCTAATATTCCCACTTGATCATCACACTCAAAGCTGGGCTACCTCCTTGAATCCCTCTTGGTTCTTGTTTGACACAGTAGCTTTCATTATGACAGGGGATGCCCTATTATACTACAGTTATTTTGGGTGATTCACATTATTATTTGTAATGTTACTAAAGCTTGTGGGTTGATCTTTGCTCACTCAAGACTCCATTGCACCTACCTCTTATGCTCCTTGCATTGGGTCTTCCATAGATTGGCAACTTCTCCTTCACATCCTCCATAGCTTTTGGCTCTTGGTTTAGACTCAACTCACACATGGCCTGATCCTCTTCCTCTCTTGCTTCTTAGCTTGGATAATCAGTTGGTAGAAAGTTTGTGTATCTCTTTTAAGTTTGACATGAGGTCACTTTGCTTTGCAAAGTGAAACTCTTTTTTATTTATAGTAGTATACATGCTAGGGTTTGATTTGTTTTAGTGATTTAGTCATTTTGTGCATTATTTAGAATGGTTTCTAAAGTTTATGTATTTATATATGGTAATGGATATATTCATTGTTTGAAATATTTTCCATTACATGTTATGCTTGAATTTTAAATGTTCTTTATTACATAGTAGGAATCTACATGCTCAAAATGATCCATACAAATTGCTTAAACAATCTCTCTCTCTTGTTAAACTAGAACATTACATTGTTAGAAAATAATAGTGTTAAAAGTCAAATATAGCTCAAACCTAGACTAGACATGCTCTTGAACCCTTGATTGAAAACATCTTTATTGCTTAAAATGTCTTTCATTTGGATTAAACGTGCCTTATCTTCTAGATTTACATTTCATTTGTTAGCTCTCTTCATTTGGCATTATTGTTTCTAAAATTTGTGTGCAATCAATAGTCTAGTATTAACTACTTGCTTTACTATGGCTAGATCCACTAGAGATACCTGCATCCTTTGTGTACTTGATCATGCTAGACCTAACCCAGTTTACAAGTCTATCTATAGCTTGGTGTAAGTCGGCAAATTAGATAGCCACTATAGATCTCATATATCCCATAGAAAGCTTGAACTTTATAGCCTCTTAGTGGTTTGTTTTAGTACCTTGTGTACCCCCTTCCAAACACTAGTGGTTCCATTTGGATTCTTAGAGCTATATTCTGGCATACTCGATGGGACCTCACATACTGTCTCATGTTAGTTCTATCTTATTTAGAGTTCTCTTAGCCAACTCCCTTTTGTTATCTATTAGGCTTTACTTTCAATTATGTTTTGGATCTCAGTTTGGTTTTTTTCTCCTACTCTAGTTATGTGTCATTTTACCTATTAATTCTCCATCAGTCTTCCTTTTCTATTATCTTCTATGTTTCTCTTGCTTTATTGCATCCATGGTCAGTCTCCCACCCTTGGGATGCCAATCCCTTTAGATTTAGGGTCTCATCCTTGAGCTCACTCATGAGTAGGCCATAACTGTAATAGAATGCCATAGATACTGTAGGATCTAGGAGGTTCCCTTGACCTAACATGGTGGTGTAGACCCTCTCTTGTTCCAAAGGGAAAAATATTGGTAGATATATAACCAATGGACTTAGTCTCCTTTTCACTAGTTTGAGCTTCATTCATTTGAGGATGTTTTGTCTCAACCTCATGCTATGTCTCATTCACCCATTCGAGGTGATGAGGATCCCCTTGCATGACTAGGGTTTGATGAGCTATGTACGATCATTGATGATTTCCATAGACACCTTCAGGTGAATTAAGTGCATGTTTATCCCACTAAGAGTTAGTGGTATGTTTCCTCTAGATATGGAACTCAAAACCATTTAGTTTTTAATGCCTCAACTAGTTCTTGAATGAGTTCTTTACCTCTTTCTCAATAGGAGAATCTATAGTAAGAACACCCTCATATCCATGTTATGTGTCATAGGTATTCCAACTAAGCAAGGTATCCCCATCATGGAGAGTCCTCCCATATTTTTATCCCTTCATTTAGAGTTTCCAATGAGCATACTAATTTTGATCACCACTTATGAACTAGAGATATGTGAGATGCCTATTAGGATCATCCATGCCCATTGTTTGACCCTCATATAATGGCACATGATCAGTACCATGGGGACTTTGGTCATCATGATTGATTTCATAAGTATACCACATATTCCCATCATACTTATGAGGAATGTTACCCATCTCGTGGTCATTCCCTACTCTATGGTAGAGATGATTTCCACCATGAGCATCTTCCCCATCAAGAACTACCTCCACATCATCTTCTCCATGATCATGGTTATGATGATTCCTATGGGCATAGGCAACATCATTACCATCATGAGCTCCCTCCTAGGTATCATCTCTATCCTACTATTAGTCGTGCCTATGAGGATATCCATTAGAATCCTTTAGCCCCATAGGTATGAGTTATTCCCATTCCTACTCCTATCCCTAAACTACCTAAATTCAATGGGACTAGAGACTCCAGTCACATGGAACATATTATAACATTCATAATGGTGTGTATGGATTGGGAATAGGATGTTGAAGCTCTTTTCTCATTCTCTATGATTTGAAGCTCTTGTGTGGTTTTAAAATCTTCCTCTAGATTTTTTATCTAGTTTTCAGCTCCTTCTAGATGACTTCCTCTAGTACTTTGATATCTCCAGACCTTTCAACCTTAGCATCCAATCACTCACCTCCATGGTGCAGGCTAAGGGTGAGTCAAACTTTGATTTTATGCATAGGTGGTGTTTAGTCATTTATATGTGTAAAACCAGGTTCTTGAATGATTAAATTTATGATATGTTCACATGAGCATTGAGGTAAGAGGTTCACCTTGAGATCCTCAAGCATGAGCCCACCTCATATGATGGAGCTATTAATGAGAGTCTAAAGATTGAAGTGTTTGAGGTGCACATGAGAAAGTGGCCCATACCAACCCAAAATTCATCCTTTTCATGTGATCACAACTAAAATGCAACTAGCAATGATATCACTCATTCTCCTTTCGAGAAGAAGGATAGTCTTAAGGTGAATTATTTGAGTAAGAACCTAATTAAAAAGAAGGCTTCTGAATCAATCACATTAAAATAATGGATGTTGTTTCCATATAACCCCACTAAGTTTTGAAATTACCGTCAGATGAAGGGGCATGATGATGCCAATTGTGTTGCCCAAAAGTCTAGTGTGCAAGCCTTGCCTCCATCTCAGAGTTATCCTCTTATAGAACCCAACCACAAACTGAATGTGTTCAAGGAGCCTCTGCTTGACCACGATAAGGATAAGAAGAATAATAAAAAGAAGAAATAAAAAGCTAAGGACCCTTACCTAAGAGGGAAAGGCAAGCATGAAAGTAGCAAGGTATTACTTCTATTGACATAGCCTCTACTAAGTATGAGTGATTTGTCAACATGCGCTTAGGTTAGGTAATTGACCCTATTGGAGAGACTAGTGGTGTTGGGCCTCCTATTAGACCATAGGGGTAGGGAATCCCAAAGTCAGATTTAAATTTTAGTGTAACATCCCTCCCTAAGATAGACAACGTCCTTACACTATCATAGAGTTATAGGGCCTCTCAATTGGGATCTCCATTTGGGACATTCTTTGCCTTTACCTTGAGCAAAGGGGTCTTGTATTTGATGAGCTTGGTCTCTTTCATGAGGGTCCACTTTAGGATGATGTTGAAGTTTTGTTTAGCTCTGACGCATTCAAGTACCCTTATTCTCCCATCTTATCTTTTGAACCTACCTCTTTACTAGATGCTTTGATTCTTACAAAGAGGGCTCAATTTCCTCTCTATATTGAAACCTCCATTGATGATTTCCATATTAAGTGATGCATCATTGATGAAGGAGATACATTAAATATCATGTCCTTGTGTGTGTCCAATGAGATTGGGATCAATCAGAAGAAGCTCTCTGATTATCACCATAATTATGTTGGTTTCAATAATGACATGGTTATGTCGATGGGGAACATGAAGCTCTAGGTCATGTTTGTCCCTAAGATAGTCAAGATCTAGTTTTGTGTGTTAGACCTTGATATTTCATAAAACATGATTCTTGGCCATATTTAAACCACTACCATGCAGGCCATTGTATTGGTCACATCTTACATGGTTCAATTTGTGTATTAAGGTAAGGTTTATACCATGGAGGCTGACCCAGATCCCTAGGCATTATTCTAAGTAAAGACAAATCCCTCAGGCAAGGCTTTGGCTATCTCTTCATGGGGTTCAGTAGATTCTTATACACCCCCTATTTTTTAGTCTCATTTTATCAAGGATGAGCATTGTGATATGGTGGATTATTGATTCACATTCATTCCTTCAAAATCTAGCACGTGGTGGATAACTCCCTCTTCTACTTTGTGATGCCAAGGTGGCTCATACCTCCTTAGAGAAAATTTTCAAGACATCTCCTCATATATTGAGCTTCCCCTTGCATTTCACTTTTCCCATCAGAGTATAGGATCTCTCAATGCATCTCCCACTGAGACCACTAGAGTGGTTGAGTCTGATCTTGAGTGTTATTTCATTCATGTTATGACATGCAACCTATTTAAAGAGAGAAAGACTACACCAATCTCATATGAACTTTTAGTAAACATGATTATCCCCTTGATCATCTTGGTTTAGAGATCTCTCTCATTGATGGCCCAACCCTTGGCATTCCCATTGTGAATGTCTTCATAGTTGAACCTAAAATTTAGATCAATCTCTCCCTCTCTCACCTAAGTGCTTCAAAGAAGGAAATGCTATGGATGTTAGAGGATCTATAGATGTCAAGCTTGACACTTTAATAAGGCCAAAGATCATTGAGATCAATGCTAGCCTTGCTCTAGAGGAATGGGATATTTTGGTCACCTTATTGTATGTATTTGCTTGATAATATGTTGATATGAAGGGCATGGATCCTGACATTATTGTCCATAAATGTGTTATGGATGATTGGACCTAGCTCATTTGACAAAAGTAATGACCAATGGTGGTTATAGTCTCCCAACTAGTAATTCTAAGATTGAGAATCTCATTCGAGTTGGTTTCATCTAGGCCATTGACTATGCTCAATGAGTTTCTAACATTGTTCCTATTCTCAAGAAGAATGGAATGATTTAAATCTACATCAGCTTTTGAGATCTCAATATGGCTTGCCCAAAGGATAATTTTAATACTCCTTTGATTGACCAGATTATTGAATTCACAACTATTTTTGAGATCATGTCCCTCATGGATAGGTTCTCAAGGTACAACCAAATCTAGATTGCACCTGAAGACCATCACAAGATGGCATCCATTACCCCTTGGGGTACCTTCTATTATGCCATCATACCTTTTGGTATGAGTAATGTGAGGGCCACGTATCAACATGCCATGACCCATATTTTTCATGACCTTATTTATAATATTATTGAGTGCTATGTCTATGATCTCATCAGTAAATCATGTAAGTGTTATGAGTATGTATGAGACCTCAAGATAACCTTTGAGCATATTAGATATTATCACATTAGCCTTAACCTTGAGAAGTACATTTTTAATGTCTCCATTGAAAAGCTTCTTGGATTCCTCATTTTGTAAAGAGGCATTGAGGTGGATCTTTAGAATATCAGGGTGATCCTTGCCATGCCTCCCCTATGTAACCTCATTTATTTACATTCCTTATTGCAAAGTCTCAATTTTATTAGACATTTCTTGGAGGAGTATGCTCACAAATCCATACCCCTCACATGTATCCTACACAAGAACATGTCATTTTTGTGGTCTGATGAACTCCAAATGGCTTTCGAGGAGTTGAAGTGCATGCTTCATAATCCTCCCATCCTGATGGCACCCATTAAGGGTCATGAGTTCATATTATACACCTCTATCACTGATATTTTCATTGAGGGCATGTTGTGTCAAAAGGATGATACTAGTAGGGAGAGTTGTTTACTACATCTCTTGCATGCTAGTTGGCCCTGAGCTCAACTACTCTCTTGTTGAGTAGTAGTGCTTCTTTCTTGTCTTCTCTATGAAGAAGTTGAGACATTACATGTTGGGCCAAACCACCAATTTGATTGTCTAGTCTAATCCACTTCACTACCTGCTTAGCAAGACACATCTCACTAATAAGACTATGAGGTGGATCATGCTTCTTCAATATTTCAACCTCCACATTGTTAACCAAAAGTCCACCAAAGGTTTGGTAGTAACTGAGCAACTCACTAAGTGCCCACTACCCAATCCTAATACAGATCTAGTTGATGATGCCTTTCCTAATGAGATGGTCTACTCAGTCAACCATGTTGAGGTTTTCAAGTGTGATTGGTATCGATACATCATATGTTACCTTGATACTTAATCTTATCCCATTGATGCTCTTTCATAGGAACATTATCAAATCTAAAAGATTTTCATTCACTATGTCATCATAGGTGGCATATTGTTTAAGAGAGGTCTATATGGCATGTTGATATAGTACCTCACCCCCAAGGACACTCCTCTCATGTTGGAGGAGTCTCATAGGAGTGTTTTTGGTGTCCACCTAGGAGGGTAAGCCATCACTCAATGTATTATCAGGATGGTCTATAACTAGCCCACTCTTATTAAGGATGCAGTCCAATACGTCAGAAAGTATAAGGTATGCCAAGTCACTAAGGATTCCATCAATACCAAAATATGTCTCTTATATTCTATTTCATCCCCTTATCCCTTTTTGATTTGGGCTTTCAACTTTACCAGTGAGTTCAAACCCACCTCTTTTGATGGCCATCACTAGTTCATCACTGCCACTAACTATTTCATGAAGTTGGTTGAGGCTATGCCTCTTAGTGGCATGTGTGGGAAGACCATAACCAAGTTTTTCATGAACTAGATTATTTGTAGGTTCAAGGTCCTCACTATAATTATGGCCAATAATGGATCGAGCTTCTAAAGCCTTGAGATAAATGAGCTCACTGAATGCTTCAGGTTCAAGATCTACTTCTCCTCTACCCATTACCCTTAGGGAAATGGGTAAGTAGAGTCTTCAAATAAAAATTTGAAGAAGATGTTTCTTTATATAGTTTCCCAATCCAAGAGGGACTGACATCTCATGCTCTATCCTTACTTTTGGGCTGACTGAACTAGCTTTCAGATGGCTACAAGGGCAACCCCATACTTACTCATGTATGGATCTAAGGTTGTTCTTCCCTTATAGGTATTAATCCCTTTACTATGGGTTAAGACATTTGAATCTCTTTATGATGAGGATGAACATGTTTCTCACCTCACTGAGCTTGAGAAATTAGATGAGTGATACCTAGCCACTCTTGAGCATAATCATGCTTACCAACACCATCAATACCATCAATTCAATAAGTTGGTGCACCCTCATCAATTCAAGGTAGGTGATATGATCCTCATCTTTGAAAAAGAGCACCATAAGATGGGAAAAATAATGCACAAGTGGTTTGGCCCTTTTATTATCATTGCCTCTCTAGAGAATGGGGTTCATCATCTCTCAACCCTTGAAAGTGACCCTGTGGCACCTGATCAATGGGTTCTGCCTCAAGACATTTAATGTTTAGGTCTCACATGGCCATTTAATAAATTTACATATGGTGGTAAGGAAAACCTTTCCTCTCTTATAGAACCACTAACCTCTATGCCATTTGTATATGTGTGTGCATGTGGGTTCCTTATTAGCAATTCCTACTATGTAATAACATGTATCTAGTAGTCTATATCAGATGAAACATATACATCACACATAAAATAATACAAACACATGTGCTAATAATAATAAACAATTATATATATCATAAAAATACATGTTTTTTTATAGATACATCACATGGCTTCTCTGAGCCTAGGCTCACAGTCCCCAAAACTACCATGTATATGGTTATACATATGATACTATCCCAATCAGCCTATGACTGGGCTACATCTATGGTAGTCATGCCTCTAGTGGAAACCTTGATCTATACCTAGAAAATAATTAAGCCACCATCTATTTTAGGGCCACTAACTGATCTAACCCATCTCCAGGCATGTCTGCTCCTCTCATCTACTCTTGGGCTAGCTCAGCCCACAATCGATCTATCTTGGCCTTCACTCTAGCTAGTCATGTCTTAGCTCGTGTTGTAGCTACCTCATATTATGCTACATACATCTCCAATAATGCCATGACTAACTCATACCATGATGACTCTACCTCTAGCTATGATATCTAGTGTTATGCCCTTGCTAGCTTGAGTGAGGCTATGCATCCACTTGCCAGAAGTGAGTAAGTGGCTTTACCCCCATTAATAGATGTGGCACCTTCTATATCAGTGGTGTCACTACCATAATAGGTAATAAATCCTTATCAATAGGTATACTTGGAGTCTAGTCTAGCTAGGATGGTCTCCTACATGCACACACATAGTACATATGTTAGTCACTTATTGACTCTTGATAAGGATGAGTACAAAGATAAGGTGATATCTAGCCAATACACTTGTCTTACCTAGTAGTGTTGATGGCCTCTATGACCCTCCTATAGGTCATGCTCCTCCTGGTGGTGATGGTCCTCACCATGGTTGCCTCTTTCCACCACTACCCCCTCACTCTATCTTAATTGCCTACCGTGCTTAGCCCTAGCTGGCTTGGGTTGTGCCCGACTCTCCCACATCATTAGAGATTATCTCCCTAGATGATGGTATGAACCCTATAAACCTCAAATATCCTCCTATCGCATATAGGTCTCTACCCCTGCATCCTTTAGTCATACCATGGATCTATAGGGATCACAAACATAACTACCTACTACATCTAGATCTAAGGTGGTCCATAAAGGCCTAACCCTATCTATTAATTATACAACCCATGCAATTCCCTCCTCTAGTGTAGGCTATGCATCACTACCCTATTGTGTCCTCAATCATGTTAATGGGATATTCTCATAAGCCCATGACATGAGTAGTCTAGGTTATGTTAATCTACTTACCCTTATATGTTAGATGTGATCTAGCTACTAGTATAGCCTGTCTAGGATATACTGGCCTCAGGGATATATTTATCCTCCTTCTACACATTGGACAACTCTTGTCCAAAAGGGTGGTAGTCACCCCATACTTTGGCTGGTGTAGAGCCTCCTAACCATAGTGCTTAATATCATTATCCTGAGTGTGGGTACCCTTAGTGATAGTTGTGTGATCTGTACTCTATGGCTATTCTATTGAGGGTGGGGCCCCACCAAGTAGAGCTTGGATACAACTATATCTTGTACCTATGGTAGCTATATCTCCTTTCCCATTGGTTTTACCCCATTGATATGGTATATGTCCTCAATTCTAAAGATGACCTCTAACTCAAGCCCCAGTTGGAACACATATCTCTCTGGTACCCATATGGTCACCAATGCATTCACTAAGTCCCTAGAGTAACACAATGAGGGCACATGTAATAGTCTCTAAAGTATAACACTTTGTAGGTGATCTTGGTCCTCCATAGGTAGAGCATCTACCTCCTTGACTAACTATAATTGGACTCTCTCTTGTTTGGTCACCTTGCATAGTCTATTTCTCTATGATGGCTACTCCCTCACCTATGAAGCCTCTACATCCTTTGGTAGGCTAACTCCTCCACATGTCTACACAAATAAGCAATAGGAAAATGGATTAATATAATAGCCATGAAATGAGAAATATTGAATAAAAAACATCACTTTTTATCTATCTAGCTTATTTCCCTCTTCTCTTTCCTTTTTATCCCCTTTTAGGACCTCTCAGGCTCTTTTGGGCTCTCTGAGTCCTATCCTAGGGCCTCACTATCATAGGCCATGGCTTTATGGGTAAATTTGTGTCTTGGTAGTGATCCAGGCCATGCCCCCCATGGCTTGGTAATGCCCTAGGCCATGGCCTGGGGTGTGGTGCCTTGGGGAACACTAAGGTTCCCCATTCCTCATCCCTCGAGGCACAATTTTACCTCCCATTTATCCCATTCTCTTCATCTCATCATGCCCATCATTTTGACACCTTGTTTCACCTAGTTTATCCAGTGAATCATCCAAAATTAGTCAAAACATGTTTATGGCCTCCCAAACCCCAAAAATGAAAAAAATTTGCAAAAAATTTAGTTAGAGGACTTACCCAGACCATCCTATGTGCTTGTGGCATGCTCCCACATCCTTGTTTTCTCCACATAGGCTTTAGTAGCTCATGGGATTTGCTTTGGCTCTCTCAGAGTGAATGATTTACTTTTTACTCTTTTTTCCTTTTTTTGGTCCTTTTTCTTGCTTTTTATGGGCCTTTTAAAGGTTTTTTCCCCATTTTTGCATTTTAGACCATGAAACTTCCATTTTAAGGGTTTTGGCACATTTTGAGCATATTAGTGGCCTCCATTTTTAATCAAAGGCTTCTTTGGGCCTGTTTTGGCCTTGTTTTGGTCCCTAGGTCCCCATTGACCTCCTAGGCCCATGCCCCATTTCATGGGCACCCAGGGATAGAAGTTACTTTCTATACTTCTTTTAGTTAGTCATTTCTCTAATTTTTTATATTCAATCCATTCTAAATCCCTTTCTCTTTTTTGTCATGGTTGCAAGTAGGGTTGTTAGTTGGCTATGGTGGTTCGAGACTTGCTTTAGTGTTGTCGACTAGTCTTCTTCTTCTCTGAACTTCCCCTCACTTTCCCTTATTACCTATTATCATGGATGATATTGGTCCACTGATGTAGTTATGGCCACCCCATATGATGATGTCATTAAGTGATGTAGTTAATACAAATCAGTTTCTAAAAATAAATATTCAGCAACTCTCATGGAAAATCCACTTAAGCTCTTGATTTGGTTTAATTAGCCTTAAATAAGGTTAATCAACATTTGTGCATTTATTTAGAAATTGGCCCTCAATTAATCAAAATGGTCAAAAAGTCATATTATTGGGTCATAATTTGAATGGAGAAGAATTGGAAGGCAATGTTAGATGTATATAGACCATGTTCCCATTTAAGATGTTTCTGACACAAAATAATAAAAATACATGATGTGTACTGATAAATTAGGAGAAAAAAGTGATCTAGAGCACAAAAGGTGAAATCATCATTTTGGCTCAAAATGAATTGATCAAAGTTAGGTATCCCATAAAATACATTGCCCCATTTAGGGATACTTTGACCTAAATTAGCACTTTTAAATGACAAGTTTGAACCATTTAGGGTGTTTTAATGATTCTAACCTAAAATGTGCAATGGTGTTAGGAATTGGATGTCTACATTTTGCCCCTATCTAAGAAGGCATAGTGAGAAATTCAGGTGAAATAATGTCTTTTAAAATATAAGAGTTGTCAAGAATAAATTGGAAATGACCTAGGATTCCCCCTCAAGAGGACATACTAGGATGAAAGAGAAGAATGGACTCTAAAAGAGAGAGGGACAATGAGAGATTAACCCATGGAGTAGATCACATTCAAATGATCTAATGTTTATACACGTGATTACCATCAGTGATCAAAATATAATTAGAGGTATAATAGGCCCCAAAGATGGGGGGATGGGGAAAGATATAATCCATAAAGGTAAGGGACACACTTTAAATGTACCCAATTTGAGAGCATAAGCTGTGCACTTACAAAATTGATCAATCTCGAGACAAGTTGCACACTAAAATATTACCATCATGGGAAATAGAATGGACAACTTAGAATTAAAGGAAAAGAGAGAACATTATGATTTAGAAAGGGAAGCACCACTAGAATGGGTCCTCCAAAGAAAAGATAATAAGAAGTACCCTAGTAGAGCAAATGTGATCATGATAAGATAGCTTGCCCTAGTAGGATGAATTTTGATCATTTGATAAAGAATAAATAATAGTTTGACCCTATAGATAAAATGTGATTGTGATATGGTTCATATATTATGCCCTAGTATTGGCAATTGGCAAGCAAAATAGCTCAAAGATATATTCCAAATTATAGGTTAAAGTGAGCAGGTGCAAATGTACATGTGATGGTGTAATGGCTTAGAAAACCATATAAAACCTAGCATATGATAATGCAAAAAGTGATGAGAGAGATGATAAGAATAATGGAGATGGCTAAGCTGACTCCAGATGTATAAGACAAGTGGGTATTGCCTACATAGTTCCATGGATTCATGTTCTAACATGAACTTTAGGATAATGTAGTTCACCCAAGTTTGGGAAAGAATGAAATGAGGAATGATGAAGACTAACCAAGAATTGATTAGAATCATAATGTATGCAAAGAGATTCACATCTAAGCATAGAGTCACATTCTAAAATGCATGATACCTAGATGCCTATTTTCATACCAGGAGCCTAGATTATGCAAAGTGTTCTTGAGAACTATTCATCATAGTGATGTTGACATTAAGACATTGAAACCTGAGCACAAAGTACTTGTTATAGAAAAATAAATTAGGCATCATAAGTATGAATAATTTAGAATGACATAATATTCCAATTACATTGAGCTGGTTCAAATGTGAATACCTATAACTAAGGATAATGGTAAAATAATGACCAAAACCAGAGTTACAACTATTTACATTTAAATAAAAAAGCAAAGACAAAGAAAAAGATAAACATAAATGAACCTAACTTGAAATCAAGATATGATCGATCAAGACTTAAGCAGGAACAAAAATGTTTAAAAACAAAAATCAAGAACATCTTAACGACATGAGACCAAGATATAAATAATCAATATCCATGTGGACCATCAAGACATTCTTGAACACAAAAGAGAAAAGAAAAATCAAATAGGAAAATAAGACACCAACAAAAATTAAATAAATAGAATGATCCAAAAACAACTTAATAACATAGGATCAAAATATAAATAATCAAGATCCATGTGAATCATCAATATGTTTTGAAACACAAAAGAGATAATCAAAAACATACAGGGAAACACAAGACCAAGATGAGAGAAGAAGTAATAAAAAGATAAAAGGAGAATAAATAAAAGGAGAGGTGCAAAAGCACAACAAAACAGCAAAATAAGTTAAATAAACACACACATACAAAATTTGATTTAGTGTGGTTTAAATACAAATATTTATGCACGTGTGGTAGAGGCATTACTTTCCACCACAACATAACAAAGAATAATGACATAGTAATTATTCCCTAATTAAAGAGAAATAATGACAAAAGAAATTGAGGAAAAGAAGAAAAGGAAGGGGTTGGCCGAGCTAACTCCAGATGTACAAGACAAGTAGATGTTACCTACATAGTTCCATAAATGCATGTTCCAACATGAACTTCAGGCCAAATGTAGTTCTCCCAAAAAATGAGATAGAAGAAAAAATATGATCAGACCAATATGATTGATTATATATAATAAATTGAATATATGATAAATAAATGAGAATGGTCTTACAAACAACACGTTGATGGGATAAGAAATAATGATCTTACAAAATGGCAAGTGTATGGGACAAGATGAACTAGTTTTTATTTGCTTACAAAATGGTAAGAGCATATCATGGTGGGATGGGAATGCAAAAATGTAAAAAATCATGAGATAATGTTTTTATTCTTCTATGGATCGTGTTATGATGTTTTTGTTATTTTTAAAGTATTTCCAATGTTTTTGGTGTTTTTAGGATAAAATATTCATAAGGTGGGACCATCTAGTCAAGGAGATGCACGCCTGAGAGTAGAGGTTCTAATAAAATAGCTAAGCCGGATGCAATGGCCCATGCTCATAAATCAATGAGATCAAGGATCCTGACAAGACAACAAATACCTACAAAGAGAAGAAAATGTAATATAAAATAATGTGAAGCATGAAGTAATTTTTAAGAATTATTTGTGTTCACTTATTTGTAATAGTGTGGCAAAGGTCCTGAATTGAGAAGATGTTCTTATTCACTTGTCTATAGAAAAAGCTACAAAATTTTGTCCTAGATAAACTACTTTGTATAACTGGTGTTGAAGATGGTCATAATGTTCATGAGACATATTCAGGATAATAATTGGTCAAGGGATAAAAAGTGTTCAATCTTACAACATGCCCAAGACATAATAAAGAATATGGTTCTCAAGGAGAATGGTCCAAAAAATAGGGTCCAACACATGGACAGTCTAGAGTGGGATAAAGAACATGGTTCTCTTTTGAGAAAGGTCAAAGATAGGATAAAATGTGTTCAGAGTGCCAACGATTCAAATCCTTCACTATCCGAAGTCATGAAGTACGGGCCAAGGTAGTATAAAATGTGTTCAAGATAGGATAAAATGGTGGGATAAAATTACTTCAACACAAGTTATCCCCAAGTCAAGGGTCTTGTAGACAATGTTTCAAAGTTGTTCATGTGTAGAACCTCTTAAGGTGTACGATGTTCATAGGCTCTAGAAGTTCTTCACTATTAGGTTTAGCTAACCAATATGCCCCTGATCCATAGTTTGTCATGACAATATGTGGTCCCAACCAATTAGGCTAAAACTTACCTTTCTTTTTGCATTCAACATTCATGTTATTTTGGTTCTCTTTTAAAACCAAGTCACTAATCTCAAACTCTTGAGGGATAATGCACTTTTTTTAGGTTCTCTACAATCTATTCTAATAAGCCTACAAGTTTTTAGGGTATCCAAATGCTTACCATCAAGAAGTTATAGTTCTTGCAACTGTGAGGCCCTATAGTTTTCATCATCTTCAATGTGCTCTAGTGATATTCAAAATGATGGTATTTAAATCTTGAATAGGATAATAGCTTTAGTGCCAAAAATAAGGGAGTATGGAGTGGATCTAGTTGGGGTTCAATGATTTATTCTATAAGGCTAAAGGTAGGAAAGAGTTGCAAGTTCCAATTACAGCCAACATCATTGACAATCTTCTTTAAGATGGATACAATGTTTTTTTTTTATGCCTCAGCTTGTTCATTGCCTTGTGGGTTATATGGAGTTGATTTCTTATGCTTGATATTGAATTTCACACAAATATATTTCAAGTATTGGTTTACAAAGGATCCACTATTATAATATATAATACAAGCTGGGATGTCATATCGATAGATGATATGGTGATGAATGAATTTGGCTATCTGCTTCTGAATAACATAAGTGAGAGGAATGGCCTCAATCCACTTGGTAAGGTACTTGGTTGTAGTCAAAATGTGTTTATGTCCATCTAAATATGTTGGGTTAATTTTCTCAATGAGATCTAGACCCCATGTTGAGAATGGCCAAGGTGTTGTGATGAGTTATAGTGATAAAGAAGGTGTGTGTATGAAGTTGCCATGCTGCTGACAAGGAACACACTTCTTCACATAATTATGAGCATTGATCTCCATTTTAGGCCAATAATATCCTATTTTGAGGAGTTTCTTTACTAGGACTACACCATTGGTGTGGGCCCCACACATTCCTTCATAAACCTCTTTTAGTGCCAGCTTGGATTCTCTCAAAGATAAATAACAAAGCAATGTTCCATCATAGCCTTACGATAAAGTGTGTTTCCAAGGAGAGTCTAATGTTTTAAATAATGAAGGAATAATTTCTATTGGTTGTTGGAAAGGTTGGTAGGGAAGACATGACTATGGAAATAGGTATAAAAATCTTGGTACCATGGTAGCTCAGGTGGTGGATTAAGACCAACAATGGTGCATAGCCTCTCTGAATCAGTTATAATATACATAGGTTGAAGAATATTTTCAATCAAGAATTGATACTCCTTATCACTACCATCCATTTGAATCATGAAACCAATTGTTTCCATTACATCAATAGATCTGTTATTTACTCTTAAAACTTATTCAAATTGTAGAGATTTAAAATGTGTTTTGAGGTTATTGATAATTTATTTGTAAGGAACAAGCTTGTCATTTCTTATTTGATACTAATCAATGGTTTTATTGATGGTTAACTATAAATCTCCATAGACCTTTAAGTTTTGAATATCCCACTGTATATCAAGGTGAAGCCTTGTAATCAATGCCTCATACTTGGCCATATTATTTATACAATAAGATTGGATATGGAATACCTTGGGAATCAAATCCCCATGTGGTGTGATTAATAATATGCCAGCTCCAAATCCATAAGATGTGAAGGATCCATAAAAATAGAGCACCCACTATTTAGGTTCATATGGTGCTTGTTCTATTGTCATGATAGAATCATCTGGGAAGTCAAACTTGAGAGGTTGAGTATCTTCAATAGGAGCTTTTGTAAGTTGGTCAACAATTATTTGCCCTTTGATTGATTTTTAATTCTAGTACTCAATATCAAACTCACTAAGGAGCATAACTCATTTAGCCATGCATCCTTGAAGAGCTGCTTTAGACAAGAGGAAATTGAGAGGGTCTACCTTGGTGATGACAATAGTTTTGTTATTTAGCATATAATGTTATAATTTTTGAGTGGTGAATACCATAACTAAACATGCCTTCTCAATAGGCATATAATTACATTTATAAGCCACCAATGTGCATATTAAATAATAAACAGTGTGTTCCTTATCATGATCATCATGTTGGGCCAAAAGTGCCCCTAGTGAATGTTATGTGGTTGATATATAAAGAAGTAGTGGCTTTCCCTTTGTTGGCAGTCTTAAGACTGGTGGATTTGCAAAGTATGTCTTAAGCTTTGTAAATGTTATCTAAAAATTTTAATCCCATTGAAATGTTACCCCTTTATTCAAAAGATGAGTAAATGGGTGGCACTTATCTATCAATTAAGTAATGAACCTACGTCTAGACTAGATCTTTCCTTGCAGGCTTCATAATTGTTTAAGATTATTCGGTGGAGGCATTTCAACAATAGTGTTGAATTTTATAAGATCACTGTGATCCCTTTTTGTGATATAATAAACCCTAGAAACTTCCCTGATGTGACTCTAAAGACACATTTCTTAGGATTTAAGTAGACTTTATATTCATGAAGCCTCTCAAAGATTCTTCATAGAACATCACGATGTCTAACTCTTATTCTTGATTTTACTAGTATATCATCAACATAGTCCTCTACAATTTCATGCATCATGTCATGGAAGATGACAATCATTGGATGTTGATATATTTCTCCAGCATTCTTCAAACCAAATGGCATGACTTGGTAACATAATGTCCTCCACATAGTGGTGTATGTAGTTTTTTGCTAGTCTTAAGGGCCTATCTTGATATGAATGTAACCAAAAAATCCATCCATTAAGGATATCATCTCATACCCAGTAGTTGAGTCGATGATCATGTCGATTTTGGGTAGAGGAAAATCATCTTTATGGCATGCTTTGTTGATATCTCAAAAATCAGTACAAAAATGTATACCAAGGGTCTTTTTACTCACCAAAACTATGTTAGAAACCCATTCAGAATAATCCAGTGGTCTAATAAAATTAGCTCCTAATAATTTTTTTAGTTTGGCCTTAACTAATAGGGTGATGCGTGAATGCATCTTTCTTATTTTCTACTTGACTAGTTTAGCATCAGGATGGACAACAAGGTGATGCATAACTAAATTAGGGTCCAAGCCTGACATATCAAAAAATGCCCATGTAAAGATGTCTATATAATCCTTAAGAATGGATATTATATGCTCACATTCTACTTTAGTAAGGGAAGCTCCAAGATAAATAATTTTGGGATCCTCATAGGTTCCCAAGTTCACTTCTGTCATGTTTTCCACAAGGAGTGTTGATCCATCTTCTAGAATTATAGGTAAATTATGATCATGATTATCTTCTTCTACCACATCTTCTTGTTGTTCCTCCCAAAGATATGGATAATATGAAAAATCAGAATCTGTCATCTTAGGTAAAGGCCAAGTAGAAAAAACCTTTGGAAACTCAAGAGCAAGATGCTCAAACATTTATTGTTGTCTTGAAGAGACGATTGTACTGGCTATGAAACTTGGGCTAGATGGACCTTTTATGCCCTAAGGGGATAAGCAAACTTTCCCACCTAGGAGTACCTGAAACAGGTTTATACTCAAAGGCTTGTCTTTTTCTTTATTTTTTCCCTGATTGACGTGCACCTCAAAGAGGTTTTCACCCAAAGATATTGATGTTTGTTCTTTATTATGACCAAGAAAGTTTGTCTTCTCTCCAAAGTCAGCATAAGTATCCAACAAAAAATTATATCCCTATTTGTGATCACCAATGGGCAATCCATCTTATAGGCCCTTGTATTCTATAATTAATTCTTCATTTTGAAACTCATCAAGGCATATGACTAAATTTTGATGATCCCAATCTATGAGTTTAGGATGGCAAAGGCATAGGGAAAAATTAGGGTTTGCTTCAGGATGGGAAGCTCTAATGGTAAAGATATAATGTCCTACTTCAAGAAGGGAAGCACCACTAGGGTAGGTTTTTACTTCAAGATGGGAAGCTCTAATAGGTGTTATGGTTAATATGGCATCTGAATCAAATAAATCTAAGTCAGTAAGCTCATTGAAAAGGCTATAATGGGATGTTGTGTCATTTTTAGGAGTCTTATCACTAGTCACTTTGGAAGAGTCACTATCAAAATTCATGAGGTCACTTCTAGTGGTATAAATCTAAGACCATGATTCTAATTAATAATTCTAGCTAATAAATGCTCCAAGATTCCTTACACTCATGGGCCAAGGCCCTTCCCTATATAGTCAAGATGATCCATTATCCAGATAGGAATAGGATACTTTGGATTTTTAAAGAAATTAGTAAGGCATTTAGAATATAACCAATCTCCCTTGATAAAATCCTCTCAATCTTTCTTTGGCATAATTTTAGGTACAAAAACCACAAGTGGTTTTGGTTGTTTCTTCTTTGGCTGCCAAATTGGTCAAGTTTGTTAGGAGTCTAGGAAGATTTAGGCTTACCAAATGATTTAGGGGATTTAGGCAACTTTGCAATATGGAGAACATCTTTTAGATGATATGTGGAAATACCCACATCTTTAATAACAACTTACTTTGCAAGATCTATAGGAAATGGATTGGTTGAAGTGGAGGCTAGATCACCAGGGTTGATATAATCAGATGGAGATGGATGGTAAATGATGGCTTTGTTATTCTTCATAATGAATTTAGAACCTGGGAAATAGTTATAATTATGAAACTTAGCTTCAAGATGTTTGTAATATTGATATGGATACTGATCAATGGGAATAGTAACCTCGATCCCATCATGGGGAAACTTAAGGCACTAGTGAAGAGTGAATGGAACTACCTATACTTCATGGATCTAGGGACAACCAAGAAGTATGTTATAAGGAAGTTTAATATCTAAAATATGAAATAATGTGTGATGAGAAATAAACCCAACCATGATTTGCAACTAAATTATACTGGAAGACTCCCTCTTAATGTTCTCATAAGCCTCGATTTTAATAGTTTTTTGTTGAATGTCTTTATCCATGTAGCCCAATCATCATACCAATTTGAGACATATGATGTTTATCCATAAACCATAATATATAAGAACCTTCTTGATCTTATGATCTATAATGATTATCTCAATGTACAATGGGTTATTGTGGTTTGGGCCAAGAGTGGACATGTCTTTTTGGTCAAATGTGATTTGTCAAAATGAAGATAAATGTCCAACTAGGTTCTAAAACTGATCAAGGTTTATATCATTAGGCACAATAGATTCTTGCAAAATGTTGTTTAGAAAATTTCTATGGATATCATATGTCTATAAGAGTTTTGATATATAAATCTATGTAGGGGTTTTGTTTAATTGATCTATTAAACTATAAGGCTTTTTGATTGTGGATTGAGCTAGTTTAGTCTTTGTTAACACAATACTCGACTTTGGAATTGTTGGAAAAATGTTCTCATTAGGTTTCATGGAAGAAGTGGGTGAAGGAACTTGGATGGTAACACATGGTCATCTAGTTGCAACTACACAACCTAGAGGTGGCAAGGAGTCATTATAATTAGAAGAAGAAGGCAAAGGGACTTGGATGGTGACTCATGGACATCTAGTTGTATTGCTATAGTTTTGAGTCAATGAGGAGCCTTTATAATTAAAAGAAGGGTGTTGCTATTTAAAACTAGTAACCTATGCAAATGGAGTCCTAACATGATTATGCAAACTCGATATGGTATTACTAAGGGGAGAGGGTGTTGAACATATAATGATGGGTCCCATGTTGTGAGGAACATGATATTATCCACATGGTTTCATAGTAATAATTTTAATGTGGAAAGAAGAAATGTGCCCCATAGTATTGTTATATTTGTATGACATGTTGTTATAATCCACATTATTAGTGTGGGAATTATGATCCCAATTATACTCATTATGATTCTAACCCTAATGTTGGTTCTGATTCTACCTATATCCTTGATTCTAAACTTGGTTTTGATTGTTTCTTGGTGGTGGTGGATTATGTCAAGGAAAAGGGTACTTGTAGATCCCCATAGCCTAATTTGTGTCCTAGTTAGGGTCCAACTTAATTCCTAGCTCACCACTTTCAATAAAGTCTTCAATAATGTGTCGTAATTAGATGTAATGATATGCACCATGACCAACAACATGATAGAAGTTGTACCATTCATTTTCTTTGTACTAATCTGTATTTGGTTGATCTTGAGGAAATGGCCTTTTTACTGGCCATACAATTAAATTAGCACCGATGAGATTTTGTAACACTATTTCAATTGGCTCTCCTAACTTGTTAAAAAATCTAAAATTATTATGAAATGTCTTTCATGGAGGTTATCTCTATAAATTAGGTGGTGGATTTGGGGGAGTTAAATGTACATTTTGGGTAGGCATAGCCTACACCATTTATACATGCCTTGTTTTAGTCACCCTATTTCCAAATATGTTCTTATTTTTATTAAAGCCCTTAGGCTTATCCTACACAACCATTTAAACTAGTGATTGAGTCTGATTAGATGTTTGACCCTGCATGAAAATCTTGATAAGGCCTTTAACAATAAGAACCTTCTCAATTTGCACTCTTTTGTCAATAATTTCTTCAAATGATAGACTATGCATGACTTCAAGATGTAAGTTCTATGCAAATATATCAGCCAACTATTTATCTAGTAAGTTATGTTGAAGATGGCCTACCAATGCTATCCACCTTTGAAGATATGTGGCAAAAATTTCACCATCACGTTGTTTGGCTTTGCATAAGTCAACAATAGTTAATACATGTTCTATGTTATATGAGAAATGGTCAACAAAATTTTCTAATAAGTCATTCCAATCTAGAATTGATCCCTTGGGTAGTTTAAGTAGCCAATTTAAACCCTATCCTACTAAACTTCATGGAAATAGTCAAAGTAAGTACTTGCTACTATAACCAACCTCTTGACATAAGACAAAGAATGCTTGTATGTGCTCACGTGGATCTCCCTTTTCTTTGTACTGATCAAATTTGGGTGCCTCAAAATGAGGTGGAAAGGGGTTTTGGAAAATAGATAAATCAAATGGATATGGACATATCTCATCAAATTTGTACTTTTTAAGTCTATTATTCATCTCCAATCTCTGAACAATTTCCTTCATAGAATTATACTCTTGCATATTTGGTGTATTTTTGGATTGGACAAGATGTTGTTGGGTGGAATGTGCCCTTGGTTTTATTTCTATTGGGGTGGAATGTACCCCTATTTTTATTGTTGTTGGGGGTGGAATGTGCCCCTGGTTTTTTGTGGATCTATAGGGAATGTATACCTTTTGATCCACACTTTGGTTTTGATTCATTCCTTGAGTTGAGAAGATAGTTCATTGACTCTTAGATTGTAAAACATTTCCTAAATTTGGTTTTTTAGTACTTTCTTGATTTTGGGAATTTTTGTGTTTGTTTACCAATTTTTGTGTGGGTTGGAATAAACTAGCCAAATTATCTTGAGGGATTTCCTCAATTCGAATTAAATGTATGGGTCTTTGGTTTTGTAAAGTAACAAGAGGTTTTTGATGATTGAATAATGTAACATGGAACATTTTGTAAGTTCTCTTGTGACTTTAACTATTCATTTAGGTTACATTGATCCATTATGGTCTCATCAAATGTTTGTTGCATACTTTTGACCACATTTCCTTGTTCTTTCAAAGCATCATTATGAATTGACGTGGAAATAAATGAGTCAGTTAAGTATACGACAAGTTCATCTGCATATCTTTAACTTATTATCTTGATCTTAGCTAGAATATCTAGATTTGTGGATTGTGTCTCTATTTGTATTTCATTTCCTTTGTTAGAAGAAGAAGGTATGTATATTTATGCAAAATCTTGATCTTGCCGTCATTGTTCTCATTTTCTAACTAAGGTACGCAATTATTTTATAGGAAAGTTTGAATTTATTCTAGTAACTGATTCTATCAACCTAATAAGTGATTTGTCTTAATAATCTTGGGGTTGATATTCACTGTAATCATCTTTGAATCCTATTATTACGAGGATGTCATAAAAAACAATGGGCTTATCTTGGCCATCATAAAATTGCTTATCCTTATAGCTAAGACCATAAGAGGCCCCACTATGAGAAAACCTTTAAGTCATGTCTAAAAAGAGTTGTTCTCTATGTTTGAATAGATTTTGATCAATGTTTTTCAAACATTCAAACACAGTATGCTTGGTTCTCTTTAAACAAATGACTAAGGTACCAGAGAGACTATAAAGGAGGGTGGCTTGGAACCACACATAATTAGAAGACTTGGTTCATGAATTTACTCAACTTTTGGTAAATTTGAAATTGGATAGATTGGAAGAGGGTAATGTAACTCAAAGATCTAAGGTGAAAACAATTACAACAAAGCCTAGATCTTTGTGATACACCTATACCGTAAAAGCTAGTTTCAACTTCGATGAGTTGACCCTAGAAAATTAGAGGAAAGCTCTCTGAATTATGAAGAAGACAATACCAACTAAGCAACTCAAGATGTTAAAACAGACATGAATCACTAATTATAAAGCTAGGACCAAATGGGCAGCACAATGTCACCACATGGTTCTAGTAGGATAAAATATGTTCTAGGACTCAAAGCGTGAGTGATACGTAAGATGACTTGAGTCCACCAAGATGATAATGTGATTTTGAGTCTACTAAATGGCCCTCAATCCAAATGGAAAATTAAACCTAATTTAGAACAAGTTTGTTGAACCCAATTTTGACACACCAACCCTTAAAACTTAGAAAGGTTCAATTTTGAATGTGAATTATAAATGAGAGACTTAAACAAATAGGGTAAATGATCTAGACTCAATTGGGCAGCATGACTTCACCAAAGGGGGTGATATGACACAAATATTTTGATAATAATTTGAACAAAGAAAAGATAAATTTTCCTATTAGACAGTGTAATGCCTCCCTCACTCAAGAATTTTGAGGACAATGTGTTTTGGTTAAGTTCATTGAGTTTTAACAAGTAGTTTTGACATAAATCAAGACCAAGTAAGCTAATGAAAAAAAATAATCATCTTAAGTCTAAACTGACAAGGTATGGCAACATGGGGTTAACTAAACTAGAAAGTTTTCAAACATTTCTAGGGGGATCAATTACACAATGACTTTCAGTATCATGGGTGTCTATGATACTTGGCTTATTGCAAAAAGGTCTTGCCCCTTTTTCAACCACTGCATCCATCACTTTCTCAGTGTAGTATGATGTCCAAAGTGTAGATACGTCTCATGTGCAACTCCAACTCTAGTAACTGCTTAAACATCTGATCCTAGTGGGAGTGGTTAAAGTTAGTGCCAGAAGGTGAAACCTTGGGTCAAACATTCCATATATAACTTTTGGGAGGTGATGAAATCCCCCTCACAATCCAAGTTTGCATGAAATAAAAGACATAAGAGAAAGACTTTAGGGTCATTTTCAGGATCACCCAAACTATTATGAGTTTTTGGGGAGTGCTTTAGATGACATTATTTCTATGCCTTGGACTAGGCATGTTTACAATAAGGACGGCACTTTTGATTCCAAAAGTTCCTTAAAGGGGACAGATGGAAGAGCATACATGCAACACCCCTCTTTTTTCCAATCAATTTCTAATTAACAACTATTGAATATAAATTTGATTTTAAGAACCAAATCAAAGATTAGGTGGTGTTATTTTGAACCCTTGGTCTTAAGTGCTAAAAAATGGAAAATATTTCACAAAATGACTATATGAAGCAAATAAAAAACCTAAGTTCATTTTAATCCAAAAGATTGAAGTGTTCAATATTGATCTTAGAATCAATTTTAATGCACCAATTTTGAAAATCTTCAAGACTTAAGATTGGGTTTAAGCACTAAACTTTAAATGTTTCTAAGATTTAACATGATTTTTTCATTTTAGGCACCAAATACCAATGCGTAAAAACATAGCATATTCATTTTAAACTCAAATGAAAGTGTGTTTGGTTAGTGAAAAGCAATCAAAAAAACTTCTAAACTAGCCCCTCAACTTGCAAAAACACAATTATAAGGGCCTACTTTGAAGCACTTAAGAGTTTGAGCAAACAACATTAAAAATTTCAACTCTCTATTGTAATTCCATTGTTACATAGTTAATCTCATTATTTCCCTACAAAATCGCAATTACCAGACAACAATATCACTGTTACATATTAGTTCAGACAAAAAACACAATATCATTGTTCTTCTATGAAATCACTACCAACTTTAACAATATCACTATTATAAAACAAAATCATTGTGACTAGATATAAAACACATAAAATAAAAAATCATTATTCAAATGACAAAATCGATGCATAGAATGATGATATCATTGTTCTAGAATGATATCACTGTTTTGAAGCAATATCATTGTTTTAGAATGAAATCATTGTTTTGAATGAAATCATTGGCCAAAATGATGACATCTTTGCCAAAGTCCATAAAATTATTGTTTAGTAATCAATAACTTTGTTTACAAAATCACTAATGTGTGAGCATCAATATCATAACAGAGAGCAAAATCAAGGCTTCCAAGAACAAAAATGTTATCAAAAAAATGGAATTTCAACTTACAATTTTCACTCTTTTGGCCCTCTCACTCCAAGATCTTGTATGGGAAAGATTAGTGAGTTGCTTGAAAGATATTTGTGACCAAATTTGTGGGGTGCAGTCCCACCGAACATGCTAAAATGTTGAGAGGATTACATAACATGATTAGTCAAACATTAGTCCAATAAATCAAAGGAAAAATGCATAAGATTAAATCTAATTAAGCCTATCTATTCATGTGGGAATTGCAAGTAATAATAAGAAATACTTGAAAGAAAACAATGTCATATTACCTTCCCAAGTGGATTCATCATACAAATTCAGCTCAAAATCATGTTTTGCCTTGATCAAGAGCTCTTGTATTTAACAATAATGGTGGCTAACTCCTCCAATGTCTCAATAACTCCTTGTAAAACCTAGGGTTATGATTTGGAATCACTAAAATAGCCTATCAATGAAGCTTGAAAAATAAGATCAATGGTCAAATGCAAAGGATTGTGGAGACAATTTAACATTATAACTTTGCATAAATCAAGCTTAAAAATGATGTTCGTGGCCTCTCTATTTATAGATTTTTGAGATTGATCAAGATCAACCATGACCATCCATCTCAAGATTGTGATGTGTGGTCATTAATTAATCTAATTATATAATTAAATCCATAGATATCCCTCATAAATATTTGGGATAGAGGGGCATTTAAGAGGTATGGAGGGTCTTAATGAAGCATGGAAGACCCATAATCTTGATGTTTTATGCATTTATGGCTTATGGATGCCACCCCATATGATGATGTCATTAAGTGATGTAGTTAATATAAATCAATTTCTAAAAATAAATATTCAACAACTCTCATGGAAAATCCACTTAAGCTCTTGATTTGGTTTAATTAGCCTTAAACAAGGTTAATCAACATTTGTGCATTTATTTAGAAATTGGCCCTTAATTAATCAAAATGGTCAAAAAGTCATATTATTGGGTCATAATTTGACTAGAGAAGAATTGGAAGGTGATTTTTGATGTATACAAATCATGTTCCCATTTAGGATGTTACCGACACAAAATAATAAATGTACATGATGTGTATTGATGAATTATGAGAAAAGAGTGATTTAGAGCACAAAAGGTGATATCATCATTTTGGCTCAAAATGAATTGATCAAAGTTAGGTATCCCATAAAATGCATTACCCGATTTAGGGATAATTTGACCTAAATCGACACTTGTAAATGATAATTTTGAACCATTTAGGGTGTTTTAGTGATTTTGACCTAAGATGTGCATTTGGGCACAATTCGATTAAGATTGACAATTTCAACACAAATGGTGTTACTCCCCCTCTTTGAGGTAGTACATGATTTGTTCTCCTTCTTTAAGGACATCTAGATTACCCATATCTCTTACAAAGAGAACACTAGGATTGATGCCTTAGTGAATGTCATTTTTGATAATATGATTTGATTTGATATCACTTATGTCCCTTATTTATAGGATATATATTTCAGATTACGTAGCATTTTCACTCTCACTCATGGATCATACCATCAAATTCTTCCACCAACATACTTATCTAGTAAGTGTAGGTAATGTTTCCTTTTATCTTTAGTTCTTTCTTTCCTTTGCTTCAGTGTGGCTTCCAGGTTCTATACAACACTCCTTGTTCATTCTAACACTGGCTGCTTATACCTTGGAGGCATATGTAATCATACCTCCCATGACCCTACTCTTCCCTATGATTACACATTGGCTCACGTGTAGACTACCAACCCTGGTTATCCTTCTTGGAGACATACACCACTTGCTTGGAGATTTTTTCATGATATTCCCATCCCTTACACATCCCTAGTCCATCTCAACCCTTTTTCATGCTAGATGGGCTCCCTAAGGACACTCAAAGCCATTTCAAGAATTTTTTGACCACCTTAGATGTCTTATGGATCCAATACACAACTTAGGGAGGAAACCCATGACCTAGGTTGCATGTTTCCTTCACAAAAGTCATGGCCTAGGTTATGGCCTAGGCAGAACATGTACAAAAATACCCTATTTGGGCCCAAATAGATACAAATAACTAGTTTTTTGCTTGTTGGTAGATTAGGGTTGATATCTATGTCCTTTTCCTCATTTATTTGAGCATCTAAATTAATTATTTCCTAGAATTCTTGATCTGATCTTCCCACTTGATCATCACACTCAAAGTTGGGTTGCCTTGTTAAATCTCTCTTGGTTCTTGCTTGGCACAATAGCTTTCATTATGATAGGGGATACCCTATTCTACTACAGCTATTTTCAGTGATTCACATTGCTATTCATAGTGTTCTTAAAGCTTTTGGGTTGCTTCTTTCTCCCTCAAGACTCTATTGCACCTGTCTCTTGCGCTCCTTGCATTGGTTCTTCCACACATTGACAATTTCTCTTTCACCTCCTTCATAGATTTTGGTTGTTCATCTAGACTCAGCTCACACATAGCCTAATCCTCTTCCTCTCTTGCTTCCTAGCTTGGATAATCTATTGCTAAAAAGTTTGCACATCTCTCTTGAGTTTGATATGAGGGAAATTTACTTTACAAAGTGAAACTCTTTGTTATTTGTAGTAGTATACATGTTAGGGTTGGATTTGATTTAGTCATTTTGTGAATTTTTTAGAATGGTTTCTAAAGTTTATGCATTTGTATATGGTTAAAGGATATCTTCATTTCTTGAACTATTTTCCATTACATGTTATTCTTGCATTATAAATGTTATTCATTACATAGTAGGACTCTACATGCTCAAAATAAAGTATATAACTTGCTCAAACAATCTCTCTCTTTTGCTAAACTAGAACATTGCATTGTTAGAAAACAATAGTGTTGAAAGTGAAAGATAGTTTACACCTAGACTAGGCATGCTCTTTAACCCTTGCTTTAAAATTTCTTCATTAATTAAAACATCTTTCATTTGGCCTAAAAGTGCCTTAGCTTCTAGATTTACATTTTAGTTGTTATATATCTTCATCTAGCATTACTGTTTCAAAAATTTGTGTGCAATCAATAGTACAGTATTAACTAATTGCTTTACTATGGTTAGATATACTATAGATGCCTACATCCTTTGTGCACTTTATCATGATAGATCTAACCTAGTTTACAAGTCTATCTATAGCCTGGTGTAAGCTAGCAAACTGGATAACCACTATAGATTTCTTATATCCCATATAAGCCTTGAGCCTTCTAGCCTCTTAGTGGTTTGTTTTAGTACACTGTGTACCCCCTTACCAAATAATAGTGGTTCCATTCAGATTCTTGGAGTTACACTCCCTAAAAAATGCATTCTAGATATAGATTTCATTCTTTATTTCAATATTCCATAACTTATAACCTTTGACACCATTTCCACATCTAATAAATATATACTTTGTAGACTTAAAGTCAAGTTTTGATCTTTTCTTCTTTGAAATATGGGAATAGGCATTGTAACAAAAAAAATCATAGGTGTTTCAAGATTATGCATCTTCACTTTCTTTCTTGCACCCAACTGTGTTAAACATCTTTACATTCTTATTTGGTCTCTAGTGCATGATCGACTGATGTGCCTCTTTTCAACTTTGGCATAAAGGTTACCTTTGCACTTATGTAATTTGTCATTTTGTTCTCAAGTATTTAAAGTTTGGTAACTCCATTATACTTAAGAACTTAGGTGTTTGGCCCTAGGTTCTTAGAAATTAAATGAGATCAACTCACCCAACTAGTATTATGCATAGAAGCACCAGATTAGTTCATTCTTGGGCCTCCAAGAGCCCTATATTGTTCACCTTGTGCACATGGATCTTGTGCATCTTCTGATTTCATTTGACAAGTTTCACATGCCCATCACTTATATGTCTAGCCTCATACACTTAGAAGGTGCAAGTGCTCAACTTACCCAATTAGAATTATGTGTGAAAGGCTAGAGTAGTTCACTTATAGGCTTAAAAGCACTATTCATTTGGAACCTTCACCACAGGTTTTTGCACACCTATTTTCTAAATTTGATGAGTCTCACACACCCACCACTTATATGTCTAGCATCATGTACTAAGAAGGTGAAAGTGCTTGACTCTCCTAGTTGGCATTATGCATGAGAGGCTAGATGAATTCATTAGAGTTGGATTAGATTCATGTGTCCGTAACTTAGGTGTCATAGCCTTATGTGCTCAGAAAATGCAAGTGCTCAATTCACCTGATTGGAATTAGGTGTGAAGTGCCAATAGAGAATTCCTTACGGCCTCTATGTACCACTCATTACCTCCTTACACTATACAAGGAATAAAAACAAAACAAAAAGAATTTTTTGTCTCGCACCAAACTATATTCTAATCAACTCAAATCAAACTAACTAGTGACTAAAAATTTAGTTTTCTTATGATGTAAACACCATCCTACTACTGATACAACTTCAATTGATTACCATTAAAAATACCTGGGAGCATTTCACTAGACAACTTGCACAACTTTCATGAACCTATCTCCAATATGTGGTAGATGATGTAGGGGCCCATCCACCTTATTTGTAGTTTACCTAGATGCTTAAGGTACTTAGAGTCATAGATCAACACCAATGTTCCTTTAATAAGCTCCTTTCACTTTATATGTTTTTCATGCCAGAGCTCATAGCATACCTTTTTGATTTGTTTACTCCATCTTGCTTGGGCATGCTTTATAACTGAAAATTCATAGGTGTTTTAATATTGTGCATCTTCACTTTCTTTCTTTTACCCAAACCATGTTGAGCATCTTCACCTTCTTCTTTGGTCTCTAGCACATGATCAATAAATGTACCTCTTTCTAACTTTGGTGTAAAGGTTACTTTTATATTTATGTACTTTGCCATTTTGTTCTCAAATATTTAAGGTTTGGCATTTCCCTCACACCAAAAACTTAGGCATTTATCCTTAGGTACTTATAAATCAAATGGGCTCAACTCACCTAATTAGTATTATGCATAGAAGCACCAAATTAATTCATATGGATCTTGGGCCTCTAACAGACCTGTAATGTTCACCTTGCACATATGGATCTTGTGCCTCTTGTAATTGCATCTGGTGGTTTTCATATGCCCACCACTTATATGTTTGGCCCCATGTACTTAGAAGGTGCAAGTGCTCAACACACCCAATTGGAATTACATATGAAAGGCTAGAGTAGTTCATTTACAGGCTTAAAATATCCCTTCATTCAAAACCTTGCATATGAGGTTATATACACCTCTTTTTTGAGTATGATGAGCCTCATGTGCCCACCACTTATATGTCTGACCTCATGCACTTAGAAGGTGCAAGTGATCAACTCATTTAGTTAAAATTATGCATGAGAGGCCAGATGAATTCACTAGAGATGGATTAGATTCACATGCGTATAACTTAGGTGTCATAACCTAATGTGCTTAGAAAGTGCAAATACTCAATTCACCTAGTTATAATTAGTCATGAAGTACCAAAAAAGAAGTCCTTATGGCCTCTGTGCACCACTCATTGTCTCTTTACACTATACAAGGAACAAAAACAAAAAGAAAAGAATAGTTTAGCTTGTGCCAAACTATATTTTGGTTAGCTCAATTCAAACTAACTAGTGACCAAGAAGTTGATGTTATTATGGTGCAAGAATCATCCTACTATCTATACAGATTCAATCGATTGCCATTGAAATTCCCTAAGAGCATTTTACTAGATAATGTGCATAACTTTCATGTGCCTATCTCCAATATGTGGTGGATGAAGTAAGGGCCCATATACCTTATTTGAAATTTTCCTAGGTACTTAAGGTACTTAAAGTCAGGAGCAACACCAATGCTCCTTTAGTCATCTCCTTGCGCTTGATATATTTATCATGTTAGAGCTTCTAGTGTGCCTTTTTAATTTTATAAATCCATCTTACTTGGGTGTGCTTTTCATCTAAGCATTCTAAGTCTTCTAACATTGTGCTTAAATATTCTTGGTCATCTAAGTGACCAATATATGTAATGTGTAAGGATGGTAACATGAATTCCATGGGGAGAATTGCTTTAACTCCAAACACCAATTAAAATGGTGTAGCCTTGTTCAGGCACTTATATGTTATATGGTATGCCCATAGTACCACTAAAACATGATCATCCCAATCCTTACAACCACTATCCCATATCTTTGTCAAGCACATTCTCAAAATCTTATTGAATTCTTCAATTATGTTATTTATTTGTAGATGATACGGGGTGGTCTCATGGTACACCACCATGTATTCAGCTAAGAGGATATGCACCATCTCATTGATGAAATAAGTGCCCCTATCTCTATTCAAAATTAATAAGCACCCCATATCAACTTATTATGTTCTCCCAGATGAAGCACATAGTTATGTAGTCTCTTCTCAATGTGGCCTTCGACTCACTTAGTGAAATACTCGATGGCCACCAAAATATACCCTACACCTATGCACCATGCTATGAGAGTTATTGGTCCAAAAAAATCAATAGACCAATTCTTGAATGGTGCCTAGGACAGAATGGGGATGAGAGGCATCTCATACTTGTGGTTGGGTTTCCTGATGTGCTAGCATATGTCGCATGCCTTAGCACACTCCTTTGTGTCTTAAAATAGACTTGGCCACCAAAACCCTGTCTGTAATATCTTGTGCACCAATGTGTCTCTAGTTTAATGGCATATTATGATTCCCTCATGTGCTTCTTGTAAGATGGAGTCCTATTCATGTTATAGAACACATTAGTACATGACTTCACTTCAACTTAGTTTGTACAACTCCCCCTCAATGAGCTAGAAGGGGGTAGTGTAAACATCAAGTTACTTCTCCTTATTTGACATGGTTTGAGACACACACATAGACATTATGAAAGGGGAAATCTCTACCAAGTCTTTATGGATGTGGTAGAATCTATACAGTTGCAAATCTATCATGTCATCCTCAATCGACACTGCTACATTGCTAAAATTTATGCAAGTTAAATGGTTTGGCCCCAAGTTATGCTTTCTAGGTTTAATAATAATGGAAAATTGGAACTCTTGGAATAGAACTATCCATTTTCATATGTGACCATGTAAAATAGGCTTGTTCATAAGGTACTTGAGTGATTTGTGATTAGTGAAAAAGATGATTAGGGTTGCCAATAGATATTTCCAAAAAAATTGTATGGTATAGACCATTGCTAGCACCTCACACTCGATAGTGGTGTAATTTTGATCTATTTGCATCAATTTCTTGCTTGTGAAGGAGATGGGTGGTCCATCTTATACTCACCTAGTTTCACTAATATAGTTCCAATTATAGAGCCTAAAGCATTGACATGGACATGGAAAGGAGTAGTCTAATTTGGAAATTATAGAATTGGTATGCTAGCCAATTTTAGCTTTAATGTTTAAAAGCCTCCTCTTGCACCTCACCCTAATAGAATAGGCCATATTTATGCAAGATCTTATCTATAGGTGTTTTGATCTTCACATAACTATGTATAAAATTCTCATAGTAGCCAAAATGGCCTATAAAAGTGTGGATGTCTCTCTACATTGAAGGAGTCTAGAGCTAAATTATGATGGCTATCTTCATAGGGTCAACAAGCAAGCCATCTTTTAAGATGATGTGACTGAGTAATTTTAAAAAGGGGGTTGTGCAGATGCAATTATTTAGGTTTAAATGTATTTAGAGTTGCCTACACCTCTCAAATGTGAGGCAAAAATATTCATAATGGTCCCTTATAAATCCATATATAGTCTAGTCATTGAGATAGACTTAGAGGAGCCTATGGATAAAGACCTTGAAAGAAATGATCACCACTCTAGAGAATATGGTCAGTGCATTATTGAGCCCAAAGGGCATCACATTATAATTAAAATAACCACATTCAGTTGTAAAGGATGTTTTAGGTTTATCCTTCTCTTCTATTTGCACTTGATGGTAGCTTGAGAAACCATCAGTGAAAGTATAGATTTCACAACCTACGATGCCATCTAGAACATCATCGGTGAACAGGGTTGGAAATAGGTTGATGATGTAGGCAAAATTCAAAATTTTATAGTCAACATAGATCTATGTGTGCCCATCTTTCTTGATTCTTATGACGATCGATCTCACCCATTTATACTCTTGTACAAGGTAGATGATGCCCACAACCAACATTTCATCAATTTTTATTTTCACCTTGGCACATAGGTTGGGGTTTATTATATACATGCACTTCTTGATAGGCCTCATATCGTCCACCAACTTGATTATCATTTTTATAATGGAAGGGTGGGTACCCTTCATGTCCTGATAGTTGTGTGAGAACAATTCCCAAAACTCCTTCAGGAGGTCTATGATTCATGCCATCTTTGCCTCAAACTAGTAAGTGCCTATAGTGGTAATCTTGGGCTCAGCTTCTATGTTGATGTCTAATTTAGTGTTATTGAGTGGCATGTAGTAGGGTTAATTCCTATATTGATGAGAGTATTTAACTTGCCTTGTCCCCTCAGTTATTTCAATTTGAAGATGAGTTAGATCTTCTTCAGTTGGGGTACTGTCATCCACAAGGCACACAAGTTTTTGTCTTCCTATTAGATCCTTCAAATTGCACTCCTTCCAAGTTTCATCATCCTCTTTATTAGAGTAATTATTTGTTAAATTTTATTCAAATAACATTAAGAGGACTATTTATTTCTCCCCAAACATATCTCTTAAGGCACTCTTGTAGGATGGCAGTGTCCTCAAACACTTCCCTAGGAATGACTTACAGTGGCTCCATTAGCTCTAAGCTCTATGAAGATAAGAAGAAGGTGTCCACAAACCTCTCCTTAAGTACCTCCTAGTATCTTGTGTCTTGATGCATTTCATTTAAAATGTACCATGCTCATTCCCATGTTTTTAAAGTCCTATAAGAAACATTCACCCACAGGCTTCTAGGTGCATTCTCATTGCAGACAGTCTAGGTTTCTTCACACAAGCACACATACACGATTAGGTTGGAATCACCTAAGTAAGAAGGTATGTCTAAGTCCTCATTACTCTTTCCAAACTTAGTGTATATTTTTTCCTTCACATCTTTCCATGTTGGCAAGCTAGGCCTTTGCACTACCCACTAACAAGTAGTAATGCTCTTTAGGGTATGCACTAGTGTGCCCATTCTATCTATTTCCTTGGGAATGCATGCTTCAATGTCATGGATATATTTCTATACAATATGGCTTCCTCCATATTTTGGGAGCACTATAATCTTCCCTTTACTTAGCCAAAATAACCTTTTCCCTACCTTTTTGGCATGGGGAACCCATTTATTTTGAGTGCAATCAATTCTAATCAATCCCATTTTGGATAGCCTTGGCTCAATTGCTCACACTAGGTGACACCTTCAAATAGTAACTTTATAAGCCTCTTCGACCCATTGATCATAGACTACATCAGTTGTATCATAAGGTGATTGTTTATCCTCTCATTCGATCACTCCTTGGTTACTTGGGTTAATCTTCTCGACACCCCATATTGTGATGTATAAATGTGGTTGATCTCATCTTCAAGATCAACCCTTTCCACATATGGAGGCCCTTGATCACTTGATAGGGAGATCACCACCCTATCTCTACCATTCTCTAAAGTCTTGTAGCACTTCTTGAATTACATGTTCGCATTATTGGTGTAGCACCATGGCCTACCCAAGATTTTTGGATAGTTATCATGCTCTACCAACTCAATTACCTTGAAGTCAACTTAGAATTTGGTGCCCATAATATCTATAATGGTACCCTTTAGGATCTTGATAGGTTGTGCTTGGGTTTTTTTGGCCATAAACCACATATGAGGGGAGGGCTTTAAGGGTGTCCATCTCATCTTCTCTTGGGTGGTTTTGGTTAGAATGTTAACCTTAGTGCCTATGTCCAAAAGGACCTCAAAAATAGACCATCTATCGATGGTGGCATTTATTAATAGTTCTTGGTCATACTCTATATTTTGAGTATGGCTTACTTCATATGCAACACAACAATTTCAATCATCTGAGGTATGACCTCTTCCTCTGGTCTCCTCCTTGCATACTCTAAAAGCAAATTTTTAACAAGGGCATCATACCTTTAATTTATAGAAGGTACAAGATCTCACTCAACTCTTGTACTTTAGCCTCCTTACTATATTACTTCCTGCATGAGGTGGTAGCCTATGCTTTTAGATCTTTGGCTAGCTAGGTTCTCCTTGAAAACTTTGTATTATGCTTATGGCTTATTGTAGGATGTCCTTTTGTTGCATAGGGTTATGGTAGGGCATAAATTTTGGCTCAGATCATGATATGTGCTCAATGCATATTGACTCACCATATTCCAAGCATAGTTATTTTTTTAATGAAGTAGGTGGCTATGTGGTGAACCCACTCTGAGTTGTGGCCTGTACCTTAGGTGGATCCTTACAAGTTTTTTATGATTTAGGAGTACATTTTTCCTACTTTAGATCATGCTTAACCATTGTATCACCCTTATCCATGCCAGGTTAACCTTAAGTTAGCTTTTTGTATAAGTTCAGGGAATCCTCAACCACATATGGTCCCTAATAATACCTGCACATTAGGTGCATGGGGAAGTCACACTGGTAATGCTCAATTGACCCATACTTGTAACATGATCATGGTGGGAATCTCCCTCTATCGTGTCCTCCACCTCAATCACATGTGCCTTGTTAATTCTCATAGCTAGTATTTTTTTGGCCCTAGCCTTCATTTCCATAGCCCACCTAACTATTAACTATGGTCATTTCCTACCACATGCGTCTCTCCATATTTTGGTTCATCTCATCAGTGACTCAACAATATGCTATTGAATGAGTATAAGCATCACACATCTTATAATAGATGGTAGTGTTCACTTGACTAGCATGCTATAATAGGGGATATTTCCAAGAGTCATATGGCCCATGATAAGATTCACAACTAAGAATTAAGGTGTAAACATTTCTTCATAGGCAATTATTCTTGTTATACCCTCCATCTCACAGTCAGTACACCAAAATTTGATGCGAGTATCATGCACCAAACTAGTAGTTAGCTTCTGTAGCTAGGAGGCCATTGACATGATTTGTGCCTCCATAAATGGGCTAAACCCAGTGTCAGTGCTACCTACTACCTTAACCCAAAACGTGTCTTTAAGTACTTCATGGGGGTCCTTGATGGTCTTCATAAACAATTCTCTTCTAAAATATACTAGCAAGCCCCCAACAAACCATTGCATGTGTTGGAAGGGGTGGATATCATATGGAAGCTTAGAAAGGAGGGTCTTAAACCATGCATCATATAGGCACACACTTTTAGATAGCCCTTGATTGATTTCTTTGAGCATCATAATTCTCTATTGTTCAAACTCAAGAATATCAAATTCCTTCAAGAAATCCTCCTTCAATATATTGTAATCAACCATAGCTTGGTTTGGATCAAATTAATGATACTAGGTATGGGTACGATCCATCAAAGTGGTCATGAATTGAGTCACCTTATGCTCTGACTATGTGATACCTCGATCATGCCATTGAAGTTTACACTTGATAATATGCTCTACAACATTCTCTACACCATGATACTTGGGTAAGTGCATCACCATTTTGTAATATATCTATTGAGGAGGTGGTGTTAGGGTCTCAAGCACTTTCCCCCTGGCATATATGTTGGCGGTGGTCCTTTAATGCCTCTAAATATAGGGTTGAGTACTGACCCTATTATTGTAGGTTGTGTCATCGAGCTTGATAGTGTAGTACTGCTCACTTATGGTGTCGGGACACTTCCTATGGGTTGTTGCCCTGTTGATGTAGCTGGCATCCTTTGAACAAGAATGTTTGCACTTATGTTCTAGATTCCTAGGTTGGCACTCACTAGTTTCATGGTATTCTTATTCAATCCTTCATAATAAATCACTTGTTCAATCATAAAGTCTTGGTTCAAATTTTGAAGTCTATCAAAGTCAATGTTAATAACGAGGTTAATTATCATTCTTTTATCTTCTGGTGGAGAATCCAGTGCATAAGCTTGTGCTTTAGGTTTAAATGGGGTAGGTTCTTTTGGCACATCCTCATTTGCCACATATTGTAGGAACCCAAGGCATTTTTTACCCAATTGTTGAGCTTATCCTCTTGCTTCTTCCTTTCTTTCCTTATGTTGCTATCATTCAAAGGATCCTTCTCCATGCCCTTCCTGCTTATTATGGGTCCTCTCAACACTTCTAGGTTTCAAATCCTCTATTAGCCTATGATTTTACTTGTTATAGTTCTACCTTTAAAGCTCTCAGGTGTTAGGTTGCTCATCCCTTTCCATCGTGCCTCACCTACACTTCCCCTTCTCACTTCTATGCTTATTCATATGTGCAAGGATTTTAGCCTTCCATTATTACAATTTCAATACCATAATCTACTAGTAATTTATTTAGTTTGGTGTCGATCCCTCTTATGAATGCACTCATTGGTTTGTGAAAGAACTCATACTCTACTTCTTTAGGGAAAGAGAAGGTCAACACTATAAATTCCAACATGTAGTTTTTCAACACACCACTCCAAAAATTATCTACAACTCATGTCCAAATGTCATCTAGGCTCTCAAGCCTCTCTAGGAACTCCTTTGTCCACTCAAAATTTTAGTCGTAGCTTTATCTTCTAGAGGTGGTATAGGTAATCAACCATAAATATACATGCTTAGGTAATTCACAAAAGAACACATCATACAAATCATCATATAGGTTGGTTTTCACCCATTTTCTTATCTTCTATCTTTGGCATGTCAGATGCTTCTGTGTGAAACTATCTTTCACTTGATCTAGCTAGCACTTGATGTTCTTGAGTGAAAGTCAGAGCATCATTCTATTACACCATTATAGCAACAAAATTTAACATGGGTCCCGATAACAGAAATAAAATGTTGTATTGATTTATTTTTTAAGCTCATATGCTTAGTCATGCACTTGGCAATCAATCCAAGTCAGTTTTATACTTGATATAGCTAGGCACAAGCATAGTAAAAGTCTATGGTACATAACATTTAAATAAACTACTACACTAGCATCAATTTCACACAAGGTGCATGCCTTGTACACTCACCCAAAGCATAACAGTGAAGGGACTGGGGCCTAAATTGGGCTATTTGAAACATGGCATAACCTTAGTCTCAATAGGACTTAGTCATTGGCAAAATGGGCTTAGGCGGTCTATCGACACATGTTCTAGATAAGATCTAGAGGTGCAAGCCTATTCAAGGGCACAAGTCTTTTGGTGCAAGTTCATGTCTGGATAGTTATAGCTCTTAATGGTACAAGTCATAGGAATAGAAAGTTAAGTATCATTTAGATGCTTGTCAAATCAAGGGAATGGCTAATGCTCAGGTGCTCATTCTTCAAGTTAGTTCTTTAGGAATGGTTATTAGGGATTCGATGCATGTCAGTTTTAACACTTAGTCAATTTTACAAGTATATTAAAGTCATTATATGGCACAATGACACCATTAGCAATTTGGAATAGACCTTTACATCACAATACATTCAAAAATGAAAATTATGCCATTATTTATATAGAACCTAAGTCATAATTATATAATAGTGCTAAAGTATATGAAATGGATCAACAACCAGGTAAATATGCAATGTCATTTTCATTAAATCAATTTTCAGCAATAAAGTACAGTTCATAACATAAACAAAGCATCAACTCATTTCCTACTTACTCATGCTCAACTGCTCATAGATGATCTTGGGTGCTACAAAGATATTTCTTCTCAATATCCATACTAACTCAAACTATATTAATGGCATTATCAATTTTTATAAAGATTCACTGCATTAATGTTGTATCCTCTTCTTTAGGTTCAAGATTATTTTTATAGGCAAGGGAAAATATTTAATTCAGGTCAGATGGGTGCACACTAGGTGTTAAGCTATCATTAGGGGTCAGTATTCCACTAGTTCCACTACTCTAACACCCATGCTCTCCAACTACCATGTGTAGTACTCAAAGGGATATCTTATAAAACTAGGGCACTAAGCAATTACCTACCAGTTTACATAAGATTTTCAAAGATTCTTCCATTTGGCACCAAAAATACCAAAAGAGAAATAATTTTCAATGATTGGCTCATGTTGAGATGTGCTAAGTTAGCATGGTCCACTAGGTAGCACAAAAAGGAACCCAACATTACCCCATACAAAATTGTTAGTCCACCCTCAAACTAGTCTTTCAACACCTTTGATCCATAAAATTTGAGCACACTCTACTATACTTCTGACTTGAAGTTCTCAAAGCCCTAAATGGTGAACTTGATTTCTTTAGTGATGTCATCTACTTCTCTCAATGCAGCCTCGAGTGTGGACATGTCTGTGTTCTCCATTTATTTTTTTAAGGCTTATAGATTTTCCTTGGCTCTTCTCATCCTATCATCTAAAATTTCCCCTTTCTCACTTGCCTTTGTTTGAAAGGCACACAAAAGTGATTCTAGATCTTGCTCTTGGGTGTTTAGCTATGTGTTTAAGGTGTTGACCTGCACCATAACTTGCATATGCTTGGTCTTACCCATAGTGAAAGCATGCTTCACTAAAGCATCCTTTTCCTCTTTTACCTTTTAAAGTCATGTGTCAATGATTGACACTTGAGTGATGATGTTGCAAAAGATGGCATCTGCTTCTTCTACACCCTCTTCTAATTTTTCAAAGAGGTCCTCCACCATATTGAGCTTTTTGTTTAGCTCTTTTCTGATGGCTTCACAAGGGTCTTCTTGTTCCTCTAGCACTGACTTCAACCAGGGGAGCATTTGTTCTACCAATATACAAAATGTATCAACCTCTTTCATTTTTGAAGTATCAACACCATCCAAAAGGGATGGCTTTGCTTCTTTGACATGCTTTACTAGCTACTGGAGTTTGAGATTTATTACTTTCATTTATTCCTCTACCTCTTGCACTATCTATTTACACTTATTGGCATAAACATTATTGATGATATTCTTGCATGTTATTATTGAGGCCATATTAAGGAGAAAATTATCTAACCTTATAGTGTTCATATCCCTTGGATTTATAAGTTAGTATTCATACCCCTATTCTAATTTCTTGGTGTTTTAAATTACTTTCTTTGGTACCTCAAACTAAGGCTCATCTATGTAGCAATCGAGAGCCCAAGAAAATTGATGGCACATTAGGGTTATGGTAGTTTTGGGGTACATGTACTCCAACATGTAGAAGTCATCATCTTTGGTAAACTCCCACTGCACTTTTTCCCTATAGCTCAACTCATACTTCTCTTCTTTAACTAGCTCCATCTCTTCTCTGCTATCACTGGTGCTTTCTCCAATGCCTTCTTCTCCTTATTCTTTTTGCTCTACTAAGGGTTATTCATCAAAATTCTCCCCTTGGTCCATCTCTTCTCTTTCCTTAGTGTTATTTTCATCATCTTATTTTTGAAGGGGTTCTTCCTCAAACTTCTCCCCCTTGCCCACTTCTTCTTCTCATTGTGGCTCTTCAGTACGAACCTCCTCGATACCAGCCTTACTTTACTCTTGCCTTAGTGAGGTATCTACTACATTATTTATTTGTTCTATTAAGGTGCCAATATTTCCTTCTTTGTCTTCAATCACCCCTTTATAACTTAGGTTTACCTATTATATAGCTTTCCCTACTAAGTTGAAGTGGGTGCTAGGCACCTCTTCAATTGTTTTCTCCTTTCTAGGTTCTACACTAGTGGTAACCTTTTCCTCTCTCTCTCTCTTTCTCCTTTCTAGCCTTTTCCCTCTGGGTCCTTTTTATTTCAGACTTCCTCTTATTGATGGTTGCTTTGATCTTCTCCTCTTTGGCCTCTATCTCCTCAACCTCTACTTGATTAATTTTAGCTTGAGACATGCCCTTGGCCCTCATGGCCTCTCTCTTACGATGTAACTCTAGCATCACATCAATGTGATCTTGATCTAGGCCCATGTCTTTCCATTTAAAATTCAACTCTTATTTATTTGTTATGCTCAAGGATCCTACTTCTCAAAGTGTGATTGTAGTACCGCCTTCGAGAGCCTCATGCACTTCTACCTTATTGGTCTCTTTATCTATTCCTCCTTCTTTCCTCCTTTCTTCTTTCTTCCCTTTCATCTCCTATACCTTGTGTTTCTCCCCTTCTCTCCTACACTCTTCAACCTCGACCATCTCAATGGATTCTTTAGACATTTTTGCCTTCACCATTTCTTCTCTTCATTCCTCCAGCTCTTATGTCTTTTGCATATCATCATCACTGAGGCTGAGTTTCCTCCATCTTCACATCTTCTTCTCCAATTCAGTTTGAGGTGGAAAAGAGGGGGTCCTTTCACTAGAAGAGGATTCACATTCTTTAGGCACAATGTATATTCCCTTCCCAAATGTTTCTTCCTCCATTTCTTCTTCCTCCTCTTCCTCTTCTATGTTAGATAAGATTGTCTTTGGCACCACAACATGAACCTTCCCCTTCTTTTCCCTTACACTAGGGGAAGCCTTTAGCATGAATTATACATGTTTTTTTGTGGAGGTTGAAGGAGAGGCTTCTTCTTCTTAGATGATCTTGAGCCTTATTCACTCCTCTATCTCTTCCATAGTCTCCCCCTTCTTGGGAGACATTTCTTCTTTGCTAGTGTTGGGGTCCCTTCATCACCGATCCTAATAGGGGGATCATCACTCTGCTTTGTGCTTGGGCCCTTCTTATTTAGCTTAATCTCATAGTAGAGCCTATATATGTGCCAAAATATGGTCTGCTATTAGAGAGGATGGATTTTAGTGCAATCTGACTCATCCTCTTCATCCTCAATGGCCTTCCCATCTATGTAAATGAATTGGTGCCTCAACATGTGCCTCTCCATATCTAGTTATTTTACTAGAATGTCTAACTATTGTGTATTGGGTATCCATCATAGCACATCCTTAAAGTATCTTGTTGAGAAGGCATAGGTAAGCTTTAGCCACCCCGACTAATTGTCATCAACTAGTGCCAAGAACACTACATAATAGTGTTGTATTATGGCAAAGGTTTCCATTCCAAACATGCTCTGAGGGAACCCCTAAAGGATGTGCCACTCTAGCCTGAAGGTATCTATGTACCTCTCACATTATCCCATAACATGAGTCTTATATTTGGTATTTAAGGAGAGAAGCTCATGAATTCTTTGTACTTTTATACCAAGGAGTCATTATGCTATAGAAAGACCTAGAGGTTGTCCTCATCCCCATATGAAATTCCAATCTCTTTCATGACAATGACAATGAGAATGAGAATGGATCCCCATATGAATGTCCTTTTTGCCTTGTGGCACTCTTGCATATTATTCACAAATTCATCAGTGATGAATTTGGTAATATTGAATTGCACACCCTATGCCATGTGATAGGTGATGCAAAGGTATGCCTAAGTCACATCGGTCTATTGACCACCTAGGCATAGTTTGGAGCTTACAAGGCACATCACCATCCTCATGCTGGGATAAGTGATATACCTCTTCATCATCATCCATCATCTGATGGATATGTATACTAATATCTAAAAGGCCAGTTATTCTCTTTATCAGTTATGTTAAAACCTTTATACATCTTCCAATGAAGTAAATGTGGTCCTTATGGATGTATGAGAGTAGGAATTGTACCATCTCTTTCTTCTTCCCAAAACATTGTAACTCATAAAGTTGAGTTACACTGGAAGCTATCAATTTGTCTTTGATCAAGACATCAAACATGGCATCACCTTATGTTGTCTTCCACCTTATGTCCACCATCTAATCTTGTGCAAGGTCTTGTAAATGACTGGATATGTGGTGGTTATATTATTTTAACTAGAAGCTGTGCATAAAAGATTACCAATCCTCCCCTATCATGAAATTTATAGGGAAATGCATTACTTGGTAGGATATTTTGGTGAACATCTTGATGTCCACCTATGCCATGCTCATTGCTTTCACTCGTTATATCACTATTTTTGTAGTGGCTGCTTCAGGCATTGTACATGCCCATTTTGGGTCCTATTGTGCCTATTCAGAGCTTTATCCCTTTCATTTATTCACCATCCTAAACCTACTGGTTTTGAAGCACGGAAAAAGCCTCAAATGGTGAAGGTACTTCTACAGTTATGGGATGTATGATTATTCCCTTAGCTCTCAAGCTTTTTTGGCCTTTAATGGCAGCCTGGGCACCAATTCACTTCTCCAACTATCTAATTTCTAAAAAATTCTCTCTCCACACTTCTCCAAATCAATCTTACTATGAACACAATCCTTCCTAGTATGTAGTCATTCACTTTGTGTGCCTGAAAGTGTTTAATTTCTCATTGGTATAGGGTTTTTGCACCTCAGCTCTCTGGTTTTCACTTAGCTTTTCTCTATATCTTAAGTTAGGTAAAAATTTGTAACCTAAACAAGTCTGTTGCTTACTATTTTATAACCTTTCCTTGTCTTTCATCATTAATGTAGGTGCTTTATGGCATGGTGGCACCTAGATTTCTTGGAAAATGCAAAATTTTGTGAATTCCATGAAAATCCTTTATCATTAATGCATTAAATGCATATATTTGTGCCTCTACCACTGTTTCAATGAATGCTCTCTAATGGTAATTTGGTGAAGTGACGTTTAGTTTAAACGGTCACTTTTTGATCAAATGTAGGTGGATGGCAGTTGTCTTAAATGATTCTTATCCTAAACTTGTTCACTTTGTGTGACCTTCACCTTCTTTGTGGAAACTTGGGCACAATGCCTCACATACACATGATTTAGCCTCCTCGGTTCCACTTCCTCTTCTAGCTACACTTCCATTTCAAGCGTGTTTCTCTATTTTGGTCATTTTTTGTGTTTTTTCTTGCCTTGGCCTATCTTACCCCATACAAATCCCTTACTTTGGTCCTCCAACATTTCATCTTCTCTTTTGTTTCTCTTACACATGATTAGATTATGCATATTCTTTTTTTTTGTGCCCAACCTTGTTGAGCATCTTCACCTTCTTCTTTGGTCTCTAGCACATGATCAATTAATGAACCTCTTTATAAATTTGGTGCAAAGGTTACCTTTATGCTTATGTACTTTTTCATTTTATTCTCAAATCTTTAAAGTCTGGTAACTCTCTTGCACCCAAAAACTTAGGCATCTGGCCCTTAGTACTTAGAAAGCAAATGGGCTCAACTCACCCAACTAGTATTATGCACAAAAACACAAGAGTAATTTGTTATTGGGCCTCTAAGAGCCCTACAATGTTATATTATACTTACATCTAGTGATTTTCATGTGCCCACCACTTATAAGTCTAGCCTCATGTGCTTAGAAGGTGTAAGTGCTCAACTCACCTAATTGGAATTACATGTGAAAGGCTAGAGTAGTTCACTTGCGAGATTAAAAATGCCCTTCATTTGGAACCTTGCATATAGGGTTCTATGTACCTCTTTTTTGAGTCTAATGATTTTCACATGCCTACCACTTAGATGTATGGCCTCATGTGCTTAAAAGGCACAGTGCTCGACTCACCCAATTGGAATTATGCGTGAGAGGCCAGATGAATTCATTAGAGCTAGATTGGATTCACATGCCCATAACTTAAGTGTCCTAGTCTCATGTGCATAGAAATCACAAATGCTCGATTTACCTAGCTAGAATTAGGTGTGAAGTACCAACAAAGAATTTCTTGTGGCCTATGTGCACCACTCATTGCCTCTTTACACTATACAAGGAACAAAAACAAAACAAAAAGAATGGTTTGGATTGTATAAAATTGTATTCTAGTCAACTCAATTCAAACTGACTAGTGACCAAGAAGTCGGTGTTCTTATAGCACAAGCACTATCTTATTGCCGATCTGGATTTAATCAATTGCCATTAAAATTCCCCGGGAGTATTTTTTTGGACAATGTGTGTAACTTGCATGTGCCTATCTCCAATATGTGGTGGATGATGTAAGGGCCCATCTACCTTATTTTCAATTTGATTGGGTGTTTAAGGTACTTAGAGTCATAGAGTAGCACCAATGCTCCTTCAGTTAATTCCTTACACTTGATATGCTTGTCATGCCAGAGCTTCTGGCATGCCTTTTTAATTTGTTGACTCCATCTTGCTTAGGCATGATTTTCATCCAAACACTCCAAGTCTTCCAACCTTGTGCTTAAACATTCTTGGTTGTCTAAGTGACCAATCTGTGCAATGAATAAACACGACACCATGAAATCCATGGGGAAAATTGCTTTAATTCCAAACACTAGTTGAAATGGTGTAGCCTTGTTTAGGTGTTTATATGTCATGAAAAATGCAATCATCCCAATCCTTGCAACTAATGTCACATATCTTTGTTAGGCACATTCCCAAGATCTTTTTAAATGTTTCAGCTATGCCATTTGCCTATAGATGATATGGGGTAGTCTTGTGGTGCACCACCATATATTCAATTAAGAAGATGTGCACCATTTCATGGATGAAATGAGTGCCCCTATCACTAGTCAGACTTAATGGGAACCCATATTGACTTATTATGTTTTCCTAGAAGAAGTGTGTGGTTATGCAATCTCTTGTTGGCATGGCTTTGACTCGGTGAAATAGTCAGTAGCCACCAAAATATACTTTACACCTATATGTCATGTTATGAGAGTTATTAGTCTAATAAAATTGATGGCCCATTTGAATGATGCTTGGGCAAGAATGGGGATGAGAGGTATCTCATCCTTGTGGTTGGGCTTCCTAGTGCATTGACATATGTCACATGCCTTAACACACTCCTTTGTGTCTTAGAATAGGCTAGGCCACCACAAGCCTAACTGTAATATCTTGCATGCCATTACATATCTAGTGCAATGGCATCCTATGATTCCCTCATGCACTTCTTATAAGATGGAGTCCCATTCATGTTCCATAACACACCATCACGGGACTTCATCTCTACTTAGTTTATACAACTCCCCCTCAATGATCTAGAAGGGGGTGGTGTAAACAAGAAGTTTCTTCTTCTCCTTATTTGACATGGTCTGGGGCACAAACCCAGATGTTAGGAAAGTGACAATCTCTACTAAGTCTTTAGGGATGTACTAGACTCTGTAAAATTGCATGTCTGGCATGTCATCCTCAATTGGTGCCACCCCATTGCCAAAATTTATCGAGATAAATGGTCTGGCCCCAAATTCTACTTTCCAAGTTTAACAACAAGGAGAAATGGAAATATTATAATAAAAATATCCATTTGCATATGTGCCCACGTAAAATAGGCTTATTCACAAGGTACTTGAGTACCTCATGATCAATGAAGAAGATGAATGGGGTCACTAATAGATATTGCCTAAATTTCTGTAAGGTATAGACCATTACCAGCACCTCATGCTTGGTGGTGGTGTAATTTTGTTATGCTTGCATCAATATCCTACTTGTAAAGGAGATGGGGTGGTCCATCTTGCCCTCGCCTGGTTGCACCAATATGGTACCAATTATTTATCCCAAAGCATCAACATGGATGTGGAAAGGAGTAGTCTAGTCTAGAAATTATAGAATTAACATGTTAGCTAATTTGAGCTTTAATGTTTCAAAAGCATCCTCTTACACCTTACCCTAGTAGAAAGGGCCATATTTTCACAAGAGCTCTTCCAGAGGTGCTGGGATCTTCACATAGCTCTATATAAACTTCTTATAGTAGCCACAATGGCCTAGAAAAGCATGAAAATATTTTTGCATTGAAGGAGTCTGGAGCTGAATTATGATGGCTATCTTCGTAGGGTCAATAAGCAAGCCATCATTACAGATGATGTGCTCGAGTAATGTTCTAAAGGGGGTTACAAAGATGCACTTATTTAGGTTTAAATATATATATAGCTATATGCACCTCTCAAACATGAGGCACATATTATCATAATGGTCCCTTACAAGGCCATATACAATCTAGTCATTGAGATAGACTTGGAGGAACATGTGGATGAAGTCTTTGAAAGCAGTGATCACCACTCTAGAGAATATGACTAGTGAATTATTGAGCCCAAAGGGCATCACATTATAAGCAAAACAACCACAATCAATTTTAAAGGTTGTCTTAGGTTTATCCTTCTCTTTTATCTGTACTTGATGGTAGCTCAAGAAACCATCAGTGAAAGTATAGATTTCATAACCTACAATGCCATCTAGGACCTTGTCAATGAATGGGGTTGGGAATGGGTCAGTAATGTAGGTGGCATTTAAAAATTTATAGTTGATGTAGATCTGTATGCACACATCCTTCTTTATGCTTATAACCATCAAGCTCACCCATTTAGACTCTTGTACAGGGTAGATGATGCCCGTGGCTAGCATTCCATCAATTCATGTTTTCACTTTGGCACGTAGATTGGGGTTCATTATATATAGGTGCTTCTTGACAGGCCTCGCACCATCCACCAACTTGATGCTCATTTTACCAAGGGAAGGGTGGGTACCCTTCATGTCTTGGTAGCTACACAATATTAAGTCTTGAAACTCCTTTAGGATGTCTATGACTCATGTCATCTCTGCCTCAGACTAGTAAGTGTCTATAGTGGCAATCTTGGGCTCATCCTTTACACTGATGTCTACTTTAGTGGTCTTAAGTGATGCACGATATAGTTCATTCCTCTCCTGATGAGAGTCTTAAAATTGCCTAGTCCCCTTAGTTGTTTTAATTCAAAGATGAGTTGGATCTTCTTTGTTTGGGATGCTGTCATCCACAAGATGCATAAGTTTTTGTCTTCCTATTAGAGCCTTCTAATTGCACTCCTTCCAGGTCTCATCATCTTCCTCACTAGAATCACTATTGAATGCCCTTTCTTTAAAGAACGTTGAAGCACCAGTCCTTTCTCCCTAAACATGTTTCTAAGGTGCTTTTCTAGGGTGGTAGTGTCCTCAAACACTGCCCTATGAATGACTTGCAGTGGCTCCTAGTAGATCTAGTTATATGAAGAGAAGGAGAAGGTGTGCACGAACCTCTCCTTGAGTAACTCCGAGTCTCTTGTCTCTTGATGTGTTTCATTTAAAACGTACCACACTCGTGCCCATGTTTTCAAAGTCCTATAGAAAACATGCATCCACAGGATTTTGTGTGCATTCTCACCATAGATAGCCCATGTTTCTTCATACAAACACACGTGTGATTGGGTCAAAATTGCTTGAGTAAGTAGATATGTATGAGTCCTATTACTCTTTCCAAATCTAATACATATTATTGCCTTTACATCTTGCCATGTTAGCAAGTTAGGCCTTTGCACTGCCCACCAATGAGCATCAGTGCTCTTTAGGGTATGCACTAGTGTACCCATTCTATCTAATTCCTTGAAAACACACACTTCAATGTCATGGACATTATTTTATATAGGTTGGCTCCCTCTATATTTTGGAAGCACTGCAAGCTTCCCTTTACTTAACCAAAACACCTTTTTCCCTGCCTTTTTGGCATGGGGAACCCATTTCTTCTGAGTGCAAATTTTTTTAATTGATCCTATTCAAGCTAGCCTTGGTTCAGTGGCCCACACTAGGTGGTACCTTCAACCAATAACTTTATAAGCCTCTTTGACCCATCGATCATAGGCTACGTCACTTGTATCAAAGGTTGATTGTCCATCCTCCCATTCAAGCACTCCTTGGTTGATTGGGTTAAGCTTCTTGATATCCTATGCCATGATGTTATAAATATGGTTGATCTCATCTTTGAGATCAACACTTTCCACATATGGAGGCCCTTGATCACTTGATTGGGGGGTCACCACCCTATCTCTACCATTATCAAAATTTATGTAGCACTTCTTGAAATGCATGTCCGCATTATTGGCATAGCACCATGGCCTATCTAAGAGTGTTAGATAGTTATCATGCTCTATCGACTCGATTACCTTGAAGTCAGCTCAAAATTTGGCATCCATAATATCTACATCACCTTTTAGGATCTCAATAGGTTACACTCGAGTTTTGTTACCCATAAACAACATATGAAGGGAAGGATTTAAGGGTGGTCATCCCATTTTCTCCCAAGTAGTTTTAGTCAATATGTTAACCTCCATGCCTATGTTCACAAGGGCATCACAAATAGACCATATATTGATGGTGGTGTTTATTAGTAATTCTTGGTCATACTCTACATTTTGAATATGCATTACTTCATGCACCCACTCCATATGTGACATAACAACTTCAATCATCTAAGGTGCAGCCTCTTCCTTTGGTCTCCTCCCTACATGCTCTAAAATCAAGTTTTTTAGTAGAGGTGGTATCCCTTCAATTTGCAAGAGGCACAGGATCTTGATCAACTCCTATACTTTAGCCTCCTGACTATCTTACTTCCTACATGAGGTAGTAACCTATTCTTCTATATCTCTGGCTAGTTGGAGTTCTCCCTAAAAACTTTGTATTACACTCATAGCTTATTGTAAGATGTCCATTTATCGTGTAGGGTCAGCGTAGGGTGTAGATTTCGGCTCAGGTCATGATATTTGCTCGACATGGCTTGACTCACCATATTCTAAGTTTAGTTATTTTATCAGTATAATTGGCAGCTGTGTGGTGAACCCAATCCAAGTTGTGGCCTACACCTTAAGTGGCTCCTTGCGAGTCTACTATCGTTTAGGAGTTCATTTTTCCTCCTTTGGATCACATCTAACTATTACATCACCCTTATCCATGCCAGGCTGACCTTGAGTCAACTTTTTATACAAGTCCACAAAATCTTCAATCGCATGTGGTCCTTGATAATACTTGCACATTAGGTGCATGGGGCAGTCATGTTGGTAATGATCAGTCAACCCATACTTATAACATTATCATGGTGTGAATCTTCCTCCACCGCATCCTCCACCTCACCCATGTGTACCTCACTAATTCCTATAGCCAGTATTTTGCTAGCCATAACCTTCATTTCCCTGACCCACTTGCCTATTGATTGTGGTCATTGCCTACCACATGCCTCTCTTCATATTTTTGTGCATCTCATCAATGACTTGACATTTCACTATTGAATGAGTATAAGTGTCACACATCTTACCATAGATAGTAGTGTTCACTTGACTGGCATGTTGTAATAGGGGATAGTTTCAATAGTCATGCATCCCATGATAAACATCACAGCTAAGAAATAAGGTGCAAACATTTTTTCATGAGCAATTATTCTTGTTATGCCCCTCCATCTCATAGTTAGTAGACCACAATTTGCTATGAGTGTCATGCACTGAACCAACAATTAGTTTTTGTAGCTGGGAAGCCATTGATGCGATCTATGCTTTTATAAATGGGTTGATCTTGGTGTCGATGATGCCTACCACCTCAACTCAGAGCATGGCTTCAATCATTTCATAGGCATCCATGAAGGTCTTCATGGATAGCACTCTTTTGAAAGGTAATAACTATCCCCCAACAAACCATTGTACATGTTACGAGGGGTGGCTATCATATGGAAGCTTGAAAGGAGGGTCTTAAACCATGCATCATACAAGTGCACACTCTCAGATATCCCTTGGATGATTGACTTAAGTGTCACAATGGTCTATTATTCAAACTCGAGAATATCAAATTCCTTCAAGAAAACCTCCTTTAGTATATCATATTCAACCATAGCCTAATTTGGATGAAATTTTTGATACTAGGTATGAGCACAATCTAACAAGGTGGTCATGAACTAAGTTACCTTGTGCTCTGACTGTGTGATACCATGAGTGCACCATTGAAGTTCACACTTGAGCACATTCTCTATGGCATTCTCTATGCCACAATACTTGGGCAAGTACATCACCATTTCATAATAAATCTACTGATGGGGTGGTGTTGGAGTTTAAGGCACTTGCCTCCTAGCATTTGTGTTGGAGATGGTCCTCCAATGCCTTTGGCTATAGGGTTGAGCACTGACCCTATTGTTGTAGGTTACACCGATGAGCTGATGGCATATTACTTCTCACTTATGGTACCAGGCCAATTTTTGCATGTTGTTACCTAGCTAGTGTAGCTGATATCTTTGAAATGAGAATGCTTTTGCTTATGTTCTGGATTCCTGGGTTGGCACTCACTGGTTTCATGGTATTCTTGTTCAATCCTTCATAAGGAATCACTTATTCAATCATAAAGTCTTGGTTCAAATTTTGAAGTCTATCACAGTCAATGTCAATAATAGGGTTAGTTATCATTCTTCTATCTTCTGGTGGAGAATCTAGTGCATGAGCTTGCACTTTAGGTTTAAAGGGAGTAGGTGATTCTGTTGCATCCTCATTTTACACATCTTGTAAGAACCCAAGGTATTCTATACCCAACTATTGAGTTCAACCTCTTGTTTCTTCTTCTCTTTCCTCATGCTACTATAGTTCAAGGGATCCTTCCCCATGCCCTTCTCACTCACTATGTGTCCTCTCGACACTTCCAAGTTCCAGATCCTCTATTAGCATGTGCCTTTACTTGCTATAGTTCTACCTTCAGATCTCTCAAGTGTCAAGTTGTCCATCCCTTTCCATCATGCCTTACCTACACTTTCCCTTCTCACCTTATATGCTTGCTCATACATGTAAGGATTTTAGCTTTCCATTCTTATGGTTTCAATACCGTAATCTACCAACAATTTCTTCAGTTTAGTGTTGAGCCCTCTTATGAACATGCCCCTTGGTTCATGAAAGAACTCATACTTTGCTTCTTCAGGACAAGAGAAGGTTGGCATTGTGAATTCCAACATGTAGTTGTTTAGCATACCGTTCTGCTACTTGTCTATAGTGCATGTCTAAATGTCATCTAGGGTCTCAAGCCTCTCTAGGTGCTCCTTTATCCACTCAAAATATTGGTCATAGATTCATATTCTAGAGGTGGTATAGGAAACCAACCACCAGTAAATATGCTCAAGTAGTTCGTAAAAGAACAACTCATACAGAGCATCATAAAGGTTGGTTTGCACCCATTCTCTTAGATTATATCCTTGGCATGTCAGATGCTTCAATGAGAAACTATCTTCCACTTGCTCTATCCAACACTTGATGTTCTCAAGAGAAAGTCAGAGCATCATTATATTGCACCATTGTAATAATAAAATTCAACATAGGTCCCAACAACAGAATCAAAATGTTGTAGTAAAGTTTCTTCATTTAGCTCATGTGCTTAGTTACGCACTTTGCAATCAATCCAAGTTAGTTATGTACTTGATATAGGTAGGCACAAGCATAGTAAAAGTTTGTGGTGCACAACATTTAAATGCACTAATATGTTGGCATCAATTTCACACAAGGTGTAGGCCTTGTGTGCTCACCTGACGCACAACAATGAAGGGATTGGGCTTGCGTTGGACTAGTTGAAACATGGCATAACCTTAGTCTCAATGGGACTTAATCATTTTTGAAACGGGCTTAGGTGATCTATCAACACGTGTCATTATAGATAAGATCAAGAGGCATAAGCCTATTCAAGGGCACAAGTATTTTGGTGCAAGTTCATGTTTGGCTAGTTATAGCTCTTAATGGTGCAAACCATAGGAATAGAAAGTTAGGTATCATTCAGGCACTTGTCGAATCAAGGGAATGGATTATGCTCAGGTGCTCGTTCTTCAAGTTAACGTTCTAGGCATGGTAACTAGGGCTTCAACGCATGCCAATTTCAACACTTAGTCAATTTTACAAGTATACCAAAGTTGCTATATGGTACAATAACGTCATTAGTGACCTGGAATAGACCTTTACATCGTAATACATTCAAAAATGATAATTATGCAATTATTCATATAGAACTTAAGTTGTAATCATACGATAGTGCTAAACTATATGAAATAGATCAACAACCAAGGAAATGTGCAATTGCATTTCCATTGAATCAAAGTTCATCAATAGAGTACAATTCATAACATAAATAGAGCATCAACTCATTTCCTACTTACTCATGCCCAATGGCTTACAGATGAGCTTGGGCGCTACAAAGCTTGTTCTTCTCAGTATCCATACTAACTCAAACTATATTAATGGCATTCTCAATTTTTGCAGGGCTTCACTGCATTAATGTCACATTCTTTTCTTCAGGTTCAAGCTTGTTTTTATAGGCAAGGGAACATCTTTGAGCCAGGTCAAATGGGTGCATACCAAGTGATGAACTATCATTGGGGGTTATTATTCCATTGGTTTCACTACTCTGACACATGTGCTCTCCAATCACCACGTGTAGTACTCAAAGGGATGTCCCTTAAAACTTGGGTGCTAAGCAACTGCCTGCTACCTGGCACAAGATCTTCAAAGATTCTTGTAGCTAGCACCAAAAGTACCAAAAGAGCAATCATTTGCAATGGTTGCCTCGTGCAAAGATGTGTTGAGTTGGTGTAGTCCAATAAATAGCACAAAAAGGGGCCCAACAATTAGATTCCTCGCAAGGCCATGAATGTGTAAAATAATAGGGAGAGTCTTGATGCTCCCGTCTTTGAACTCAATTTCACTCTTCCTCTCCCCATGATCTTGTAGATCAAGTTGTCTCCTAGAAAAACATCACCACCATCATATTCTTCTTATTCACATAACCACTCCCTATGATAGGAGCCCCCTAACTCAATTAGCCATGCATCATGACATGAATTGAACTTAAAGTTACGAGATAAAAATCTTCATTGTCATCATTGGACACTCTTTCGCCTAAGGATTGTGTAGCATCCAACGGTTTGAACTTTTCTAGACTTTTTGCTCAACAAGGATTCTTGAAATGCTTTGTCTTTTTGTAGTTCCAACACTTCCTCAAGGATATTTTTTAGAATATGCAGATCATAATCTGTAGCTTAACATCACTTTCCACATGTTGAAAGCCTTGCATAATTGATGTGAACACTCTCCATGCAACCTGCAGAAACTCATTGCTTTCATAAACAACATTGCACAAAAATACTTGTACAACCAACTTGTGCAAAATTCTTCACAAACAACGCTTGCATAACAACAACCTTGTGCACACTTATCATTACATAGATCAATATAAAGTTGAAATATTTCTCAAAGTAATAAATGCCATTTAATTAATTTTAGATGTGTACATTAAAATGATAAATTATTATCCATTACTGATCAAAAAAAAATAATAGGAATAAAAATAATAATAACTTATAATAAAAAAATACAAAAGTTACTCCCGTTAATGGGTCAACCATAGTTTTTGGGGAAAAAACAAAAAGGGTAAGTGTTCATGAAATCCTCCACTCGCAAGGTAGTTTAAGTTAAATTTTGATGGGGTTTCCAGAGGAAATCCTAAGGCTTCAGGGGTTGGTTGTATTATTTGTGATTGCAATAAATCTTTCATTCGAGCAATGTTCAAAAAAATTTCAGATGGCACTAATAATGAAGCAGAGGCACATGCACTTGTCAATGGGATTAAAATCTTAATTTAATATAATATCGCTAAGCTAATCATCGAAGGTGACTCGTAGATTATCATCTTTGCATTCCAAAAAAAAGTTACCACTTCTTGGAAACTAGAAAATGTTGTGTCATGTGTTTGGGATAGATTGGCTCTCTTCACTTCCATAGAATCAATCCATTGTTATCATGAAGCCAATGTGATAGATGAAATCCTAATAAATTGTGGCATTGACCAAGTTGAATTGAGTTGAGTGGACAATGTGCAGGATACCTAAAAGGATTTCCCATCCCTTTCACTTATTGATTTGGGATGATAATCTTTAATCAATTTTCTTTTTGTATCATTTTTTATTATAAAAAACAATCACAAAAATGGGAAGTTTTTGCGTATAGTCTTTTTAGTAGAGTGACGGTAATTCTTAGCAACGAATTTAGAGGTTGGGTCAAATCTTATGCCAAATCTTTCATCATAATCCTCCTTCATGATTACCCTCAAGAAGTTGATGCTTTCATAAATGTGAAGGATGTTGGGTTTATTGGCTTGAGTGTCAATTTCCATGTGGCATGAGTGTATTGAGAGGTTTTCATTTTGGTTTATCATCACGCTAAATTGCTTTGTTCTGACTTATTCGACACACGCTGAATGGTGATTGTTGTTAATCCTTTGGCTCTCCACTTGGCGCTTTACCTAGTTTGTAGCATGTCATCTGTGGGTATTGTTGGTCTTAGTATGGAACTTGGAGTTGCAATCGCTCTCACCACCCCTACTATTTATGGTGGAAGCTCTGTTCATGAGATGACATTCGATGGAACAATTTATCGGGCATGACTTAAAAACATCTTCTAGGTGCTGACAGAGGAGTTTTTTGAGAATATTTTTCTAGTTCTGGGACCTGATTATTTGGAATAGGGGGTCCATAGTCATGTCAACTCTGAAGTGGTAGCTATGTTTGCATCGAATCTCCTAACACTGATCTTTGACTCCGAGGTGGTTGCCAATCCATTGTCCTTCTGCATCAAGCTAGAGCATCGCATTGGACTAGTAGAGGACATTATCAAGCATGATTTGGGGCCCCTCCCCAAATTGCCATTCACTGGCTTGGATGGCTCGGGCTTGGTTCTAGTATCTATTTTTCGTGCTTTAAAAACTCAGTTTATGCTCCTAGTGAGCTTGTGGAAGGCCCGCAACAAAAGGTATGCTCCTTAGACCGCTCAAAAGGGCAATTTCTAACTTTGCCACCCATGATACAAATAAAAAGTTTGATTGATGAGATAGTACAGTGGAGGGAAAGTCGTCATAATAGGGCTAGGGTGGAAGCGGTTACGAAACTATCAAAAATGGTGGCACACGGTTCAGTGGCAACCCCCAAATGGCTCGAGAAATCACCAAAATCAAAGGTGCTTTAGGGCCAAACTGATAGCAACAACACAACAATTAAGGAAGAAGGTTGCAAAGGGTCACCACAGAAACACAAGTGTGAGGTTTTTAGGGAAGTCTCCACCAATGAATTTAAGGGCAGGAAATCATTTTCATTGAAGAACTGGACGATGAGGCACAACCCTGTATTAAGGTTTAATGTTGTGTTTCTCTGATGGTCTCAGTTTTTTGTGTTGTTTTATGCCAATTGTATGTAGGGAAGTAGATGTTTTATCTCTCATTTCGGTTGTTATAATTTCCAATGTAATTTTGGGGTCTTTTTTGATTTTTATTTGTCATGCCTCTGTGATACCATTACTAATATTTGTTTCAAACCTTTTATAACTGTTTCTTATAAAACTTTTTATATGATTAAGAACCTTAAATAACCTTGTATTTATCTAAATTAAAAAAATACAAAAAAATTAAATTATTGAAATCTTCTCACGATAAAATAAAATAAATTAAGTTATTGGGATCTTCTCACAACTCTACTTAGTAGAACGATAAATCCGTTTATAATGTCAAACCTAAAATTAAACCAAATGAAAAATCACTTCATGTGTCATAATGTTGAGTATTAAAACATGTCCTAGTTTGGCTGGCATACAAGAGTGTAGTGTCCCTTGAGTTGGGATTAAAGACCAAATCTTATCAAACACATAGGACGATACTTTTTCGTACAATTTTGGAGAAAGAGAGACGAAACTTTCGGCCCCTCCAAAATTAGCATAATTGGATCTTTGTACAATCGTCACATTCGACAAACTAGTAAACTAATGGAGGCAGCCTTGACGCCAATTTATTTTGGGCCATCTAATAAAATTAAGGAACTTAATCTAATCCGATGCCAGCACGGCAAATTGATGATCACGCTGAAAATATCTAGCGGATTCGCTTTGCGTGGGCCTGGGACCACGGGAAGATATTTTTGAGTGTACGTATGGTGAACCAATAAAAAAAGGTTTTCCTCTCTGCGAATAGGAGCTTAGCTTCTGATACATACGCCATCCACGCATGTGGCCTCCGTCCGGTACAAGATAAGAAATTAAAGGAACCTCACCACTTTCCGTCGCTATCCACAACTTTCTCACTTCTTACCTCCACGCACGCATGCATGCATGCATGCTAACATCTTATCCTCATCCACCATGCATGCATCCCTCATCCCTCATCCCTCATCCCTCCATGTATGTGGCATGGCACATGTATTTACTCTATTTATTTATTATGTTTGGTCGGCGGAGGTGGGCCCGTGTACAGTTAGGATTCCACCTACTGCCACGTAGAGCACCGAGTCTTTCTTTACCTCTGGGCCGTCGGATTCATTTTAGATGTAATAAAAAACTCACTGCTTTAGTGGAAAAGATATGAGATAAATTGCTTCGAGTCTATTTGCTGAGCTCTCGGGGAAGAATCTAGACGGACACGTGTAAAGTATTAACGATGGTCGTGGTACTCGGCTTTTATTTGACTTGGTTTATTTATATTAAAATTATGTCGTGTATCCCACTCGGGTGGGTTTTATATTTACGCGGGCAGGAAGATAAGATTAGTGGCCACTTGCAATCACCATTTTTTAATGTTGCTTAATCTCTGTGGAAATTATTTCTTACGACGACTTTAGCGTGGTTGCTTTAGGATCTTGTATGTGATAATTGTAGAAAATGATTGTGACGTGCACTCGTGCAATGTGGATAAATGGATTACAACTTGTTTTATAACTAAGTGGCTCTGCATCAAAATTAATAGATTAATGATTTTAATAATGTGGAGGAGATTAAGTAGCGTGAGAGATCTAAGGATATTGATAAAGTTGTTTTGTGTATAAATAATTTTTTAAATAAAGTTTTTCTTTTTTAAAATAATTGTATTTTGATAAACATTTTTTTTCAAATAAAGTAATTAAGGAGTCAAATTTCAATATATTTAATTTTAAAAATTTTATTGGTCAAAGTTAATGTAAAATGGTAATATAGACTTAATTAATTAATCTTAGATCTAAAGTAATAAATGATAATAAGGGTTTAAGTTTATCTTTTTTTAGCGTTGTGGATATTTATGTTGGCTTGATGCTCCTATCTTTCGTCTATAGCTCTAGCATACAATGGCTATGATGAATATTTACAAATCACAACATCTTTGACACTACTAAAACTATAGCACCACAATCCTAGTCACTATCATATTATTCAAAACAAATTTGACGATTTTGATCCTCTAGACATGGGTTGTGAAAACCTCAATCAATTTTCTAGAATTCATTGCAAGTCACTAGGTAATTGATATCCTTTCTTGGAACCCTAACTAGCTCACAACACCTTGCAAAACCTAATGAGACAATCTTTGAGGGTCATGTCTCAATCAAACATATGTTCTTAGACATGTTGGAAACCAACATTCAATACAATTCAACAAACTATCGTGGATGCAAACCCTAGTCATTGTATGATTTCATTAGCATGAGCAAATGGAATAATGTAATATGAAGACTCCAAAATCAAATTCTACTCTTCAATAAAGTCTAGACCTGTACTTATTAATTTTTTTGACCTTTTTTTGGTACTCTCACTTGTAATTCTTTTCTTATATGCACTAATGTACCTATGTATTTATAGACTTCTCAAATGTAAATTAGGACCATATCGACATACAAATTGACACGTAAAAGGTGGGGATGTTGACAAAAAGAAGCATAAACCCTAGAAAAATAATAGGGAAGGATCAAATTAACCCACACAAAATAGGGGACCGGAACTATAGTGGTATGGTCCTAGTAAGGGTTAATTTTAGTGGGTGATATAAAAAAATCCTTGGAGGTTCCGAGGTGAATCGGATTCGCAATGATGGTGAATCAATTTAGAAGGCGTATCGTTATGCAGGCAAATCATGTAATGCCACACGATGAATCGCACAAGGCCTATCAGGTTTTCTTGACTCATGCCAAGGAAAGACAAATGCTAGTAAGATTCAAGGGAATGCCCAAATGACATAGTTGAACGCTGACATGATGTAAATAAATTCCAACATGGTACAAATGAATGCCGACATGATGTAGATGAACACCAACACGATACCAATGAATGCTAATATTATGTAGACAAATGCTAGCATAATGCAAATGAATGATGGAATGATCTAAATGAATGCCCATGCGATGCATATGAATGCCATCACCATGCAGATAAATTGACATTCATCTGCATCGCACGATATATACCATGTTGGCGTTCATCTACACCATATCGACATTCGTCTATGATTTGGCATTATTTGTCTATGCAATCTGGGTGAATGTCAACATATGCAGATGAGTGTCAGCATGGTTCAAATGAACACCACCATAGTGTGGATGAGCACCTATTCGATGTGGGTGAATGCTGATTATATGCAAGCAAATGGTGGAGGTTGTCGATACACGTCTACACGATGTATACAAGTGCCAACATTTATAGGTGGATGACAACATACTATGGATGGGTGTCAGTATATCTGCAGATGAGCATTAAGACTCTATAGATGAGCAATGCAAAACTGTGCGTCATGTTGACTAGCGTCCATGTACTTGTATGATGCTAACATGGACACTCAATCATGCTATACTATCTCTGGAAAGCACTTGCATCATGTGGATGTTTGACCTTATCGAGCAAAATGCCTATAAAAATGCCAAACACACCTCATTTTGCACTTTTTCCCCATTTCTTGCTCTCCTATTCTTGATCTTCATCACCCCAAATTTCAAAAACCTATTTTCATCCATGGCTTCCATTTCTTAGACATCTTTTGGCATAGGTGCAAACAGATTCAGAGGCACAGAGGGAAACCCCAAACTCACTTTCCAAAATTTGACGTGCACCATCATCCAAAGGCTTCTACATCAAGAAGACACATACAATGATTGGGTGGAGCCTTGCAAGTTCAATGACATTATCTACATGTCACAGTATGAGAAAGATATTAATTTGTCAAATGTTTTATTGCAAAGCTTTGATATTGCTTCCTCCACATTTCATATCACCTTAGGCTCTCAAAATGTTTCCTTTAAAATCTATTCAGAGGATATCTAGAGACTAAAAGGTTTACCTTACAAGGATGGGGACTTGGTCACAATAAAGGCCTTGCTAAACGATGAGGACAAATAATATTTGGAGTCCTATTACTCGTTGTCGTTAGATGGTATGATATTTTAAAATTTATAATTGCTTATTTTTGACTAGTTTTACTTCTGTTAGTTCTAACTACTTAATTTTTTTTACAGATCCTCAATGCCATGGTAAAAGGGGGTTGAGAGTTGAATGTGTTAAAAGTCCTTTTCTATTGGGAATGCTTGAACTTTTTCAAGCAAGAATTATTTTGTAGGGTAGACCATCTGACATTCTATTCTAGGCTATGGTCTATATTCTTCATACTCTGGGTGCTCAACCATTTGACTGGTGCACTTTTATTTCAAACATAATTAAAGATGGTTTGAACTTTGCTCTACACAATGAACATTCTCATCTTTCCTGTTGTAATTATATCATTGCATTATACCATGAAACAATTTTGGATTTGCAAGCGATGAATGTTCCCTCTACTTTAAATCCCATAATGTTTGTCAACACACTCTCCTTTAAAGCACATGTGGTTAGTTAGAGTTGTTGTTTGAGGCTTTGAGTTTAAGCTTTGTACTATATTTATTTCAAATAATTATATAAATATTGATCTAGTTCGTTTTAAATAAAAAATATATTTTTATTACAAAAAAATTAAATAAAACAATTGCCAAAAGAAATGTAGCAACCAAAGGATGTCAACCTCCTGAAGCTACAACAGAAATAAACATGGAGGAAGATGCAAAATTGACTCTGCAGGTGCTTGAGCAACAATTGATAAGAAGAAAATGAATATGGAGTTTGATTACACCTCCAGCCAACCCTCCACTCATGTTACTAGTATAGTGTTAGGTTGTGGAGCTAAAAGCTTCACTGATGCAGACATGGAGGAGGTTGTTGAGAGGTTGCTGAGTTGTAGAGCAACCGACGTCGGTCATATACAGTGAGAAGAGCAACCAAAATTAGTTAGGATCGGCTGACGTCGGTTATCTCCAGCCAGACAAGGACCGACGTCGGTCACCTGTGTGGTTCAAAACTATGAATTTTATGGACAATTTGTTAACGAATCGGTTGTTTGCATGTTAAAGGCTAATTTTAGTCTTTGGAGCTGCGGATCTAATTATTGTAATTAGATGTCTAATTATTGTTTGCATGGGATCTATATAATAGACTCATGGGATGTATTGTAAAGTGTGCTAGTTGAGTAAGAGCAAGGTTAGCTCCTTCAGAGTGAAGAGAGCAAGGTGTGTTCCTCCTAGTTCCACAAGGGTGTCGAGTGTGTATGATCAGGTAGATCCGCAGGTTGTTGCAAGATCAGGTAGAAGATCCATTGGGGTACTGGTTTGGAGAATCATAAGGACTTGGTGAGGCAAGGACAAGGGTTCTTCAGGGTGTAGAGAGATCTACATGGTAAGTAAGATCGGTTGATCTGCAAGTGTGTGTGTGTGCGAGATCTAGGTTTGCAAGTGTGCAGAACCAGGTTGATTTGTAGGTGTGCAAGATCAAGGAGGTCAACAACACAACAAGTAGAAAGATCAGGTGAGATCTACTTGGAGTATGTTGTGTACTTGGAGTACGGTGTGTACTCGGTCGTGGAGTATGTGGAGTACTTGTGTACTGGCAGTAGTGATACTAACTGGTGGTATTAGCAGTAGTGATACTGACTGGTTGGAGGTGAACACCAACTCTATGTTTGAGTTGTGTGTTGGGACCATAATTGAGAGAGAGAACTCTTGATTGAGAATTACTGGGAGCACTAGAGGTGTGGGAAGCCTCATAGGTGTGAGAAGAGTGTGGCATCTTCTTGATTGTATTTTCTTTCTGGATGAGTTGAATACAAGATTGTATTGTCTCTCAAATTCTGTGTTGTTTTTGGTTTTTAGTTACTTATTACTTTTGGTTTAATTCTGCATTTAGTTGCTTGTATATGGTAATCAGTTGTGCTTCCTAGGTCCTGACAAAGTGGTATCAGGGCTAAGATTGCAGGGAGCAGGTTTGTGTTTGATTACAGGTCACTCTCAGGGGTTTTTGATTGAGTGGGAGTATATCAATGGCAGAAAAAAGTAAACTAAGAATGGAGGAATTCAAAGGCATGAATGGTCAATTACGATGTTATGAAAAGAAAGAGCAGGTAAAGAAAGATTGTTGGTTGGTAGCAGATCAGCATGAAAGAACTGAAGAAGCAGATGTTGCAGGTGTTGTTGCACAAGATGCTCTGGTATGTTCCTTGGATAAAGTAGAATCTTATTTTATAGATTCTGTTGCCTCTTTGTATGCAGCCTGAAATAGAGTATTTTTACATGTTAAGGTCCATGGAGACTTTGGAAAGATTTATTTAGGGGCTAGTGTGCCTTGTCAAAGTTTTGGCAAAGGGGAAGTGCGGCTGAAATTATAGACGGCCAACACATGGGTGTTGAAGGAGGTCATGCAGGTCCCAGTCCTGGAGATGCAGCTAATTTCTATAGGAAATTTGGGTGATGAGAGATGCACAGTAACTCTCACAGCGAATTCTTGGAATGTTACCAAGGATGCACTTGAATTAGCATGTGGTAAGAAAGCAGGTACTCTTTATCTACTTGCTTGTATTACTGATTCCACTTTTGTTGCACAAGTGTGGCTTTGTAGGCTTGGTCACATAAGTGAGAAGGGAATGGATGTTATTAAGTCAAATGGTAAAGTTCAGCTTTGAAGAGCATAGACCAAGATTTCTGTGAGCAGAGGGATGCTACAAGAAAGGATTGTGTTTATTACAGGAAAAGGAAGTCTGATGTATTTGACAAACTTAAGAACTGGAAAGCCTTGGTGTTCTTGGAGGAGATGACAGACAGAGATCATTAGATGGGGCTGGATACTTCTGAGCAGGGCAGTTTAGACACGGGTATGATTCAAAGAAAGCTTGCGGGTAAAAAGTCATCACTCACAGGAAAACATAGGTATCGACATCAGTTAGGGGAAACCGGCATCAAACAGACAGGCACCAATGTCGATCATGTGCAGACCAGAGAAGTTTTTGGTGTTAGGCAGGTGTTGACCGATGTTGGTAGGATAACCGGTGTCGGTGACCAAGTCAGTCGCATGGAACCGACGTCGGTAGGATGCAGACTGGGTGGTGACTGACATCGGTCACTGGAACAGATTTTGGGTAGATAACAAGCTGTCAAGGAGTCTCAAACGCCCATGTGGAGGACTGAAAGGGTAAGTAAGCCTCAAATTCATTATTCCTATTTTTTATACTACTTGTTGCTCACTGATGGTCAAGAACCAGGAAGTTTTAAAGAAGCAGAGCAGGTAGGATCTAGGAAACAGTGGGAGCATGGCATGAATTCTTTGGAGAAGAACCAAACGAGAGATTTGGTAGAGTTGCCAGCCGGGATAAAAGCACTGAGAGATGAATGGATTCCTTGGTTAAAGAATAGAGAGAATGGACATGTGAGATGGAAGGCCAGGTCATATGGTCTTGAAGAAGCTGTAGGACAGTGGTACAGGTTTGACAGGTGTATGATAAAGTAGGGCTTTAGTCAATGTTAGTGTAACCATTGTGTTTGTCTTACCAGGGTGGATAATGGTCACGACATTATCCTGTTACTGTATGTGGATGGTATGCTTATTGCAGGTTCAGACATACAAGATTTTGCTGAGCTAAAGGTAAGGTTAGTTCAGTGGTGTGCCATGAAGAATTTAGGAGCAATAAAATTCTTTGGCATGAGTAATTCTAGAGACAAGGAAGATCACAAGTTGATGTTGTCACAGGATGCTTGTGTGAAGGTAGTGCAGGATGCAGTACGACAAGTGCACCTATGGATGGACAGTTCACAAAACAGAGTCCCCAATCACATGATGAGGTTGAGTACATTTGTACTCCCTGATATTGCCCCAGTAGTGGGAGTTGTCAGCAGGTTTGTAGTCAATCCGAGAAGGAAGCACTAGAAAGCAGTTCAGTGGGTTCTCAGGTATCTGAGAGGGACCAACAGTAGGGATTCTTGCTATGCAGGGTTAGGCACTTTGGATATGGTAGGTTACTTGGATGACAGGGGTTGCACCATAGGATGTGTGGTGGTTGGTCTTCAAGATTGAGCTTAAAGAGGGATATAAGCCAGGGAACAAATTAGATAGTGTATAGGTACAGGTATAGTGTAGCTATTTATCTCCAAGTGGGAGATTGTTAGGTTGTGGAGCTAAAAGATTCACTGATGCAGACATGGAGGAGGTTGTTGAGAGGTTGCTAAGTTACAAAGCAACTGACGTCAGTCTGATCAACCTATGTCGGTCATATATAGTGAGAAGAGCAACCAACATCAGTCAGGATCGGCCAACATCAGTTATCTCCAGCCAGACAGGGACCGATGTCGATCGCTTGTGCAGTTCAAAACTATGAGTTTTACGAACAGTTTGTTAATGAACCAGTTGTTTGCATGTTAAAGGCTAATTTTAGTCTTTGGAGCTGTGGATCTAATTATTGTTTGCATGGGATCTATATAATAGACTCATGGGCTATATTGTAAAGTGTGCTAGTTGAGTAAGAGTAAGGTTATCTCCTTCAGAGTGAAGAGAGCAAGGTGTGTTCCTCCTAGTTCCATAGGGGTGCTGAGTGTGTATGATCAAGTAGATCTACAGGTTGTTGCAAGATCAGGTAGAAGATCCATCGGGGTACTGGTTTGGAGAATCATAAGGACTTGGTGAGGCAAGGACAAGGGTTCTTTAGGGTGTAGAGAGATCTACATGGTAAGTAAGATCAGTTGATTTATAGGTGTGTGTGTGTGTGAGAGAGAGATCTAGGTCTGCAGGTGTGCATAACCAGGTTGATTTGTAGGTGTGCAAGATCAGGGAGGTCAGCAACACAATAAGTAGTAAGATCAAATGAGATCAACTTGGAGTATGTTGTGTACTTGGAGTACAGTGTATACTCGGTCATGGAGTATGTGGAGTACTTGTGTACTGGTAGTAGTGATACTAACTAGTGGTACAGGCAGTAGTGATACTGACTAGTTGGAGGTGAACACCAACTCTGTGTTTGAGTTGTGTGTTGGGACCTTAATTGAGAGAGAGAACTCTTGATTGAGAATTACTGGGAGCACTAGAGGTGTGGGAAGCCTCATAGGTGTGAGAAGAGTGTGGCATCTTCTTGATTGTATTTTCTTTCTGGATGAGTTGAATACAAGATTGTATTGTCTCTCAAATTCTGTGTTGTTTCTGGTTTCTAGTTACTTATTACTTCTAGTTTAATTCCGCGTTTAGTTGCTTATATATGGTAATCAGTTATGCTTCCTAGGTCCTGACATATAGCTTCATAAACTAGCTTTTATTGATTGAATACTCTTTTATCATTGTAATATTTTAATACTCTTTTATATACAGTGGCACCCATGAAATCTATATTACAAACACCAGGGGTGTTTGACAGAGCTTTGAGAGTTCCCCAACAATAGCAATAGCAATAACCATAGCAACAACAACAAAAAGGTGTATTAAATAAAACTATATATTTTTTACTATATGCTAATTTGATATTAGATTTTTTATGTCATTTTAGTGATTTTAATTCCCATTTACAGGTCATTCTTCTTAACAAAAAAAATTCCTACCATCAATGCCACCACCCCATCAGGGCCCTATAAATACTGGAATTACGAAATGTTTATTTATCATGGCTCAGAGCGGTGGCATGGTTCAGGGCGTAACGTTGGAGTTTCCAAATTTTTTGCTTGTTGGTCTACCCAGTGCAATGGGGATCACAATTCTTCATGAAATTGATCTAGATGAAGAGTATTTAGGCATTGACAGTGGCATGCCCATGGTTTTTTCATCCGGCATGATATGATACAGGGATCTCATCCCATGAAGCCTTCATAGTGATGTTATATGCCCAAATCTCCACCTAACAGTACCGAAGGTAGTCCTGTGCAAGAGATTCCCCAAACAGATGACCAACATACTTTTTTTCTTATTTCTAATTTATTGGTAGAGAATACTAAAGCTTATGTTAATGACTTTAATTCTTCTAAACCTTGATAATTTGATAGCTTGAGAGGATTAGGCAGCAGTATTAATTCAAGAAATAAATGTCCATTTTCGTAACCATAGTCAATGCAATCAAATGTATGCAATGATGGAGCATAAACCAATAAAAATTAATGTTTTATTCAACCAAGTAGTTTCAAGAAGTGTTGTGATGAATAATAGCTTTAATGATGATGTTCTTGATATAATATTAAAAAGGCTTGAGAACTTAAATGCAGAAGCCCAAACATACTATAACAAATGGGCAAAAAACAAAAGCCTTATGGATCTTGCAAATGCAGAAAAAGAAAAATATGTGGTAAGTTTCTTTATGGTTTTTTGAAATTAAAATTTATTTTAAAACATTTAACTAATTAAATGTTTTTTGATCATTTGCAGTCAAAATTTACAAATATGAAGAACCAAGTTGTTATCCGCGACATGCATCTAAAGAATGCACGTAAAAGTATTTCTATGGTAATTTCTTTCAAGGAGAAACTTGTTTTATTGAATAAGCAAAATAATAAATTTAGGGAAATAATTCAAGAAAATGGCTTGGATCCTAATGTTTTGTTTAAAAAGAAAGCTGAAGCAGACCTGCCATTGCTTTCAGTAGGAGATACTACTGTAGAAGAATGGGCAACTCTTGCCAATATCTATTTTGTAGCGAAAGATCTTCAAGAATATGGGATCCCAATCCTCATAAAAAATTATAACCACTACCAGTACCAGCCAACAAGTATTGGAAGGACAAATTGATCCATAATGAGATTTTAGTGTTGTTTTGTAATTTCTTCCATAGCGTTGTTTTGTAATTTTTTCCATACTATTATTTTGTAATTACAAAAAACTGAGGTTTGAGCTCAAAGCCTCAAGTTATTTTATGCTTATGTTTTATAATTATTGAAAATTTATATTTTATAATATTTAAAATATATTTTATAATTATTTATTATTTACTCATATTAAGCTACGACATGTAATAATTTACTGCAATGTTCAATTGGTTTAATTTATAATAAATTTGGTTTCAAAGCTATTAAAATATTGTCTACTATTTCTCTTGATTTAACAATGCAAATTTAATTTAAAAGGTCAAATACTCAGAAAAAATAGAATGTTGAATATGTACTATTTTTTGCAACTCGCAATGTAAAGAATGTTAAAGAATACTATTGCAAAATGCTAAAGATAGGATCATATCAATTAAGCATTTCATAAATAACTTAACTCAAATAGAATAAATTAAGCATTTCATAAACAACATAATAGATTGATGAATTAAATAACATAAATATTATTCAGTAGTTTTCATATACATATTACAATGTTATAAACTAACACTTAGGTATTTCAAACAACCCTTTGGTAACCCATGCTTCATCATTGACCTTTGTATGTCTTATCTCACTGACATTTTTAATTTCACTATCTTCTTTTATAGTTGTATTCATGACACCTCTTGTTTCAATTAGAGTAATCCAAATTGAAATTTCTCTATCATATGGAAACACATCCACTTCATTACCTAAAATATACAACCTTAAACATATCTCAAGATTTTTATCAAATCTATTTTAAAGCCTTGATTTAACAAAAGATAATGCACTAAATACCCTTTCATCTTCCACGAACCCCAAAATCATTGTTTGGCACAGTTCATATAATAAAAAATATTCACTGATTTCTTCTTGTAGAACACTGCTATCATATAATTTCTTCCATAGCCTTGTAATACAACTTATTTTTGTTGGTTCAGTTAACAACTGATATTTTTCAACCATTGTAATTCCAAAAAAGATTGACAAATTTTCAGTAAACTCTTTTGTAAAATACCCTTAACTTCATCTCCATTGATTTCCAAAAACTTATTGAAATGTTTGATGAGTGTACCCATGTATTTGATAAATAAATGACTTGTTCTTTCTTCACCATCTACACTATTCCAAAATGTAGGATTCACCACCCCCATGGCTTCAAACAACTCATCCCTTTGAAAATGACCTCGAATTTTAGTAGATAAACTTTTTGAAATATCTCTCAATTTCATTCACGTGTCACATATGACATTATCATATAGAAATTTTGTTACAAGTACTTCTTAAAATTTTGATCCAACTACATTAGTTCGTCTTTAGAGAGTGTGTAATGGTATCTCCTTTCCATTAACAAAAATACAAAGATGATCATAAATATTGAATTTCAAATAGATGTGAGGGTCCTTTATATTTATTAAAGTTTCCCAAATCTCAAATATTGGTCCCTTAAAACTTTCATTTGAGTAGTATAATATCTCAAGTAATAGACAAACCTGTTTCCTCAACCATATGAAGTCAACAATATATATTGATCTCTCTTGTGCATGTTTCTTCAAATAATGCATTTCCTTCAACATAGGTAGAATACCACGTAATGTTAGCAAAGTTCTAAAATATATCAAATGGTTCAATAAATATTTTGTCTTGTCAACCTCCATCTTATGCTTAAACATAAAACCAATCAATGATTGATATTCTTCAAATATTTTGAATGGTGGCTCATATATTGAAATCCATCTAGTATCTACATCTTTTAATAGTTTTTTTCGTTAGTCACTCCAATTGTAAATTTTTAAAACTCTAAAAACCTTTTTAGATTGCATGACATGTACATGTGTAAATCATGGATAAGATCCTCCACTTTTGTGACATTTTTGAATTTGCTTATAATTTTGTAAGCAAGATTCATTTTATGTGCCATATAATATATTGGAGTCATATATGGGGCAACTAATGTTTGCAGGTGAACACACAAACTTGTTCTATTCCCCTGCATTATTGATGAACCATCTGCACCAACACACACCAACTTAGTACCTATATCATGGTAACTCATCCCATCAATATACATAAAATTATAAATACTCAATTTGTATAGGTTTTCAACATTACAATATTCAATCATTTTATGCATAGATAAAAGGTGAGGTTGCCTTGAATGATTCTGAAATGTATATACATGCATGCATACCCATGGTGTATTGTTAACTGCTGTTACCTCATCAATAGATAGTGATATAAACCTTGTTGATTTTACTTTTTCTTTCAAAGCCTCCTTTTTAATCATTACAAGGAATTTTTCCATCCCCCAAGCATTGGCATCTGACCAATGTGAATGTGGAATGTTGTGCAATCCAATATGATGAAATAAAATCTTGTAATTTAAAAAATTAGAGATTGATCTTCCTCTTTTCAGAATGTGATATAATGTTAAAATTTGTATATTTTTGGCAAGTAAATTAGATTGAGCAACCTTTTTGAATTGAGATTAAATTATTCCTCCTTTTTCAATGAGGTACCATTAATATTTTTGATGATTATGATACTCTATTGCATAACATTGATGCATGCACTCTTTTTCATTTTGCCATCTTGCTATTTTTTGGATATTTCCATCTTTATCTTTATCGACTCATATATTTTGCCACAATGTTTCTCAATTGTGTCCAACTTGAGTTTCATTTATGGTCCTTTCCAAGTTTCCAGCTATAAATTATGCATTTGCATTCTATTGGTGTATCATTACTATTTTTTGGATCTACAGGTTCAATAAATAGGTATTTAGATGCCCACTTATACTGAAATGAAATTTCAATTGTCCATGTATTCTTCTTCTTCTGCATAGTTTTTTTGGTGCATTTTTCAACTGAAGATTATTTTAGCTGCATAGTAATCTCATCTAAAGATTGTGTTGGGTGAGTAGATATCTCATTTGGTGTTGGGAGCTCATCATTGACACCACCACTTATGATGTCATATCTCCATTTCCTTGAATTAGTGGGATAGTGGGTATTTCTTTCTGAGTGATTTCTTTTAGGGGAGGTATATATTCAAAAGCGTTATATAAGTCTTCAATGCTTTTATCATTAAATTCTATATGAAAAAAGTTTGTATGACACTATTTTTTAATAAATACCAATACTAAAGTATAAATAAATAAAAATCATTAAATCAAATAATATTTATAATTTAGTACTTATATTTGGCATTTTATTCCCAAGTATGTCTACCAATTCAGGGATATCTTTGATACTTTTATCAATGGGTTCTGTATGAAATATTATTATAGACCTTCTCATTATTATTGAATCTTTAAAATAAATTTAATTAATTAAAAAATGGTATTCTATGAGTTAGTACCTTTGTTTGGCATTTCAAATTTATACCCAAGTATGCCTTCTTATGGAGACATTTATTCAAAAGAGTTATTAGTGGGTTCTGCATGCAAAATAATTTAAGAAATTTTAATTATTATTTAATTTTAACACAAGTTATATTCATGTAAAATGTGAAATTATACAACTTCAGTATGACTAAGACACCTAATTCATGGGTCTTCCTACTGGTTCACACAACTCTTCTATGTTACTTCTTTCACCGATTCTTAGTCATCCAAAGCTTTCCAAACTTAGCCCTTTTAGGCCTAAATCCATCCCCCCAAGTCTCATACCCTTAGGAAAATAAAACCCAAATAAGATAGGAGCATTAGAACCCAGGGTGTCCTATTTTTAGTGCTTTTTTCCAAGTTCACTTTTTGTCCTAACGATCAGATTCTTCCAATTTCTTATTTTTTCTTTATCAGCCTAATATGAATTCATTTAACCCACGATCATTTGTCTTCCTATAAAAGGCCATTATAAGTCTATTTAGAAGGGTGGGCACTCATTTTCAAAAGATTTGCAAGAATACAAGCAAGTAAACTCAAACACTCCTTATTATTTGTATACAACCTTCTAATATTATTCAAAGCCTACTCAAGTCATTGCACCAGTCCCTAGCCAACTGAAGTACATCCAATTTTGAATTATAAGTTGCATTGATCATACATAAATTACACCATGCACTTCAATGGAAGAACTACATTAACTTGATCCCTCTTCAGAGTATTGGTATGTAGGCAACATGCTCACACACAAGGTGTGAAGTGCATCTAACGTATCCTTTACACACTAACCTCTTCTCTCTCTTTCCTAAGTTTGCATTCAAGTTCAAGAACCAGGAGATCTAAAGGGTTTTGAATATTAAAATAGGCATACAATGAGATTTGCAAGGTCCCAAACCCTAAAATTTTAGTGATAGGGTAACACAGACATTCCAAATAGAACTCAAAAAGCTTTCAGCCTCAGGACAATAATGCCAATATATGACTACAGTGGTGAACAATAGGGTGTCATATTTTTAACACTCTTATCCAATCAAGAAATAAAGTATAGATACCTCTTTCTGACTATTTATTAGTTTTGTTCCTCTAGTATCAGGCCTTGTCTCAGTCCAAATCAACTAGAATAAGCTAAGTTCTAATTTCTCTCACTTCTTATTATATTTAGAAAAGTTAAAAACACAATCTATTTACACAAATCAATAGGTTAATTATTTCATATTAATTTACTAATTTACATTACTAAACCCCTTTTTTATTTAATAATATAACTCCAATATTTCAAAAATAATAAAACATAAGGTGAACCCGACTTACTTCAAATTTTTGCACAAAAACCTTAGAAAACCTAGGGATAATTATTTATAATTTTTTGTAATATTTTGTTGATTTTTTTAAAAAAATTTTTAAATTAAAAAAATACAAATTAATTGAAATATTTTCAATAAATTCACCAAACCCTAGTTTGCATATACTAGGTCCTATTTGCATACAAACACCTTCAAACCACTAGGAAAAATATATTGCTAATTTTAGAAATATGTTTATATTTTTCCTAAAATTTTCAAGCTAAATTCTACAAATTCATAGCAAAAATTTCAAATTATTATACTAATTTTGAAAAATTTTCTTTTTAAACCCTAGTTGCATCAACTCATTCCTAGTTTTTTTTCCAATTTTTTTCCAATCATTTTTTGCATTTTTAGTTGAAAATATAACTCAAAAAATCAATTTAAAATTCAAAATTTCATAGTATTTTGCAAATAATATTTAAAAAAAAACCCTAGTTGCATGTACTAGCTCCTTTTTGCTTCTTGAGGTATCACCTTACATTCATAGCCAGATTACAAAAATGATGCTCAATTATTTACAAATTATTCTTACATTTCTTGTAAATAACAAAGAAACCATAATGGTACATGAATGATGAAGTCTATCATATGTTAGTACAAACTTTCATTCTCTACATTTTATGTTTATTTGTGATCATATGGGATGATGTTAAATAATTTGTTCTTAAAAATATTAATCTATCTCTTGCATCACCTCCCTTGGAGCCTCTTCCCCATACTGAGTCATGTTGCTTGGTCCATTTTACTCTTCCCTAGGACACTACCCATTGGTAGAGAGCCCAATTGACACTTTTTGTTCCTCCACCTCCTTAACCCATCGATTATCTTCGCTCTCTTCCTATAACAACTACAACTCCTATATGGATAATAGATAATATGGTTAGAGCTATTACTTGACGTACAACTATGCCTCCTCCACCTACCCTGGAGCCGTATCACCCTGCTATTCCAACCCATCCCAGACTCAACCAACTAGCATAAGAAGATTTACACAAGGCATATGACATTGTTTATCAATTGATAAACACTCCAACTAAAATTTCCATGTTAGAACTACTTCATAAAAATGATGTATTCAAGGACACTCTTTATCAGGCACTCACTCATACTTCTATGCCTCTTGATTCAAAACCTTCTTATTTTCATTAGTGGTCAATACTCTAAAAGCTATAGAAGATTCAATTTCTTTTGATAGTGAGGACATGCCTTCTTAGATGATTATTGATCAAAATTTTCCACTATTCATACAAGTACATGTCAAAACCAATGCAATCAAGAGAGTTCTTATTGATAGTGGTTCCAAAATAAATTTATGTAATATCACATTCTTACATGTCATGGGTATATATTTAGCATCAATGAAATAAAATTATAATAATATCTAGGGGTTTGATGATATACCACGATAGACTCTCAATATTATTATTTTGGATATCATGATGGGACCAAAAACCATCTCCACATAGTTTCAGGTCATGCTAGGTCCTCTAGACTATAATATTCTTCTCGAATGACCTTAGATATATACCATGGGTGCTATTACTTCTACTCTCCATTGATGTATTAAGTTTCTCCATGAGGGATATTTATACACATGTCCAATAGACAACCAACCATTCAAATATTGTCAACTTATAGAGTCATTTTTGACTATTTCATCAGATGGGACACCATATCTCACAGTACAACTACCACTTCATAACATTTCTCTTGATCAAATACATACATATGAATATGGAGAGACTACCACTTCCCACACTACTTCACTTACAATTACACCATCAACACCAACTCTTTTTCCAGCTATAATAGCTTCTACCATTCCAGCTACTCTATTAATCATAGTTTAAACATTGATTACACATCCACCATCACTGATAGTAACAACAACTATTCTAGTTGATTCCATAGTTAATCCACTAGTTATATATATTTTGGTAGTAGTACCATCTTCTAATACTATAAATAATGAGACTCCTATATCATAGTTACCCCTAGTGGTAAATTCTAAGTCACCATATTATGTACATGATGTTGATACAAATTCACAAGCTTCTTTAGATGATGATACGACACCCACACTTACAAATGATTATTTGTGTGGATTGAGATTTTCACCAATCAACCTAAGAGAGTATCAAGATGACTCTAGAGCTCTCATATCACATCCTACAGTGATTTTAGCATCTCTCACTACACTCTTAGAACATCCTCCACATTCATGACCACAATCATCTCACTTGGCACATATAATTCACATGGTTATCTCTATGGATATAGATCCAGTTATTCAGATTCAGGTAGGTAGCACACAACATCAACCATAGTTTATGTTATATATATTACTTGATCATGGATAGATCACATTACCTATAATATGACATATATCTATCAATAAAATGTCACATTAGGATGGTCACCCATTCTATAACTTTCATAGGATTACAGGTCATGATATAAAATCATGCACAACTTTACAATAAAGATTGAATAAAATCTTGATCGAGGTATTAATCACATTATAGCACCACTATCACCACTAGTAGTACTACCTCCACCACTTGCACTGAAGTCACTTACCAGTAGGGCTAAATGTCTAAGAGCAGAACCAACATCTCTACTGCCAGTTTGCATTCAACATGATGACATCATGAACAAATCACTTGTAGCATATGATGATACTTATGATGATGATCTTGATGCATTTGATGATGGTCTAGATCCTTTCCTCTATTTCCATCCCCAGTTGGCTCCATCTTTGGATCCCTTCCCACCACCAACCTAGTTTTATTTTATTATGGTGTATATAATTGTACATGATTTCTTTCTAGCATTGATTGTACATATTATCTCCTACTTGATTGTACATAGTTAAAATATTGTCAAAAATACAAAAATAATATAACACTTCAAAATACAAAAACATTCAAAAAATTACAAAAACACCAAAAACATTTTTGATTGTATGCATCATCCATGTTTACATTACTACTATCATGATAGGAATTACATTTTCTGTTTCATGCTATTATATGTCAATTTATCTACACTAACATGTTTCACTTGATCTCTTTTGAGTGTGCATAGTGACATCCAACTATTTGATTGCTTCATTCTACACATTAAGGGGGTATTCCTACTTCTACATTTGAGACACACAAGGATATACATACCCAATGGGGGCATCTTCTACATGAATACACCATCCAAGTTATGTCATTCCTACACTACATACTCTAAGTTATCATATTGATGCACATTCCTTACAAGATTACACAGATTATGACATCAACAATTCACTAGTACATCACTTGTGTCTTTCTTAGCATATACCTTTTCTTGTACTAAACATGTTTTGCATACTTTCACATTTGATTTGATTATTTAGATGTGTTTATATCTTATAGTTCTTACTTTTTCTTTCATTCCTTGCTTAACATAGTTTGTGTGATTGCATTTCTAGTTATTGCTTGTCTTCTATTTGTGCCTTAGGACATCTACCAATGTCCTTTTATTTTATTCATGTGTGTACCTTAGGATATATACCAATTTCCTTTATTTTTACTATTTCATGTGTTTGTGGCCTTTATGCCAACTTTGCTTCTTCCACTTGTATGTGTATGTGGCATTTGAACATGCCTTCCATGCTTATCTTCTAATTTGAGTGACATGTGTCAATGTCCCTTATTTACATGGCCCCTTGGCCACCCTTGTATGTTTCTTGATTATTTTTTCGTATGCTTGTTTACTTGTTTTCTCCTCATTGTGTGCAATGCCATGATTTCAATCATGCACTTATCTTGCTTCTTGGATGCCATTATGGACATCATGTTCCATCCCTCCATGCTTACTACCAAACTAACAACTAACAACTAATATCTAACATTACCAGTCCATTGAAGTATCATGCACATGATATTACATTGTTATATCTATCTAGGCATACCCCTATTGATCTAATAATCTATCAATTCAAATATGGCTATATCTTGAAATATCTTGTCAAATATTTAATGCTATATCTTGCATCTATACAACTTAACACACTTGCAAGACTCCTTTTCTTCTAAGGGTAGTCATGGTAGGTTCATCATTCCTAACCTCAAAAGAGGAGGCATAAAATAGGGGTTTTTCATAGAGATTAAACCTCTTAATAGTCAAAACAGTAACATTTAAAACACTCAGTATAAAATCTAGAGGTTAAACCAGTCAAACTAGAGCATAAAAATAGTGATAGTTTTAGATCAATAGTTAGTTTTCACATCGAACAACAGTGCCAAAAATTGATAATAGTGACAAAAATAGGGGTGTCTAAATTTTGGTGTTCCTATGCAAGTAGAAAAACACTCAGGGTTTCTAGAAATAGGCAAAAAGTTTAGTTTAGGGATAGTTTTTATACTTCCAAATCAGTCAGATTCTTTAGTTTCAGTATAGTTTTCTTAGATATAGTGGGTTATCATTCATAGCATGATGGTTCTCACTTTAAGTTTAGATTAGGTAGTTGGAATAAATTCTAGATTAGAATCCATGTTCTAGACATCATTGATTGGGGGTAATGTGCATGGCACGTTGATCTTCTTTTCTTTTTGAGTTTAGTTTATTCCAGGCATTCTCAGTAGTTGTGTGCCTTACTCCATTTTTAGGTGGTTGGCATCACATTTGAGTTAAAATTTCATACAATTTTAGCTTTTTGAGTACCTAAGTTCTCAATTTAGATTTCACATAAGAATTTTACATCAGTTCTAGAGAAGCTTTCATACAAGCCTAACCTCCATATTTTGAAATGGCCAAGAGTGGCCTAGTTTCCAACACACATTTAGGCTATCCATGTCACATGATCACATTTATAGTACACCCATGGGATCCAAGAGCCATCTCATATCACATTTATTCTATATTGATATTACTTCATAGCTTCACTTCATGGGGTAATGATGTAGCCAAAGGTATAAATAACATTTGTATTCTTGAGCCACCTATTCATAGGGATTGGACACAAAATCTAGACATCGATTAATACATGCATGATTTGTTAACTTCACATAGTTGATGATGATAGAGCCCAAGGGGCTAGCCTTTGCATTCTTGATCCACTTTCTAGGGAATTTAACACTCAACTCCATTCATGATATTACTCTTAATTCAAAACACACTCAACATCATCCAACACATTTCAATATCACAATAGGTTTTATATTGGTTCACATATCTAGTGAGGTGTATTTGTTCCTTTCTCTTCATCTTACTTAGATCTTGTAGGTTCTTATTTTAGATATAGTGTATTTAGTAAGAACTGATCTACTTTATGTTTTCATTTTAGATTCAAAATTCACAAGTGTGCTCTCTCTATGTACATCTAACATCACACAACTTCATGAGCTCCACCCTCATAGGTAAGTTCAGGTATGCTTCTTATTTTCATTTATCCTAGTATTTCTCTTTGCTGTATCACTAGAATAAAGGAGGGGTAAATATAGTCATATAAAATGTAAAATTTTACAACTTTATTATGGATAAGACACCTAATCCATAAGTCCTCTTGTTGGCTCACACAACCATTCTAGGCTACTTCTTTCACTGATTCCCAGTCATCCAAAGCTTTTTAGACTTAGCCCTTTTAGACCCAAGCAACCCTTTTAGGCCTATATCCATTTCCCTAGGTCTCATCCCCTTAAGAAAACATTGACTAAATTGGATAAGAGTGTTGGAACCCAAGGTTTCCTATTTTCAACACTATTGTCTAAGTTCACTTTTTATCCTAATGATCAAATTATTACAATTATTTATCTTTTCCTTTGTCAGCCTAATGAGAATTTATTTAACCTTCAATCATCTATTTCCCTATAAAAGGCCATAATAAGTCCATTTATAAGGGTGATCACTCATTTTCAAAAGAGATGCAAGAATACAAGTAAGTACACTCAAGCACTCCTCCCTATTCTTTACATACAACCTTTCAATATTATTCAAAGCCTACTCAAGTCATTACACTAGTCCCTAGCTAGCTAAAGCACATCTAATTTCCCATTCTAATTTGCATTGATCATACATAAATTACACCAAACACTTCAATGGGATAACTACATTATTTTTATCCCTCTTCAGAGTATTGGTATGTAGGCAACATGGTCACACATAGAGTGTGAAGTGCATTCATCATATCCTTTACACACTAGCCCCTTCTATCTCTTTCCTAAGTTTGCATTCAAATTCAAGAACCAAGAGATCCTAAGGGTTTTAAAGATTAAAACATGCACACAGTGAGATCCACAAGGTCCTAACCCTAAAATTTTAGTGACAGGGTAACACAGACATTTTGAATAGAACCTAAAAAGCTTTTAGCCTCAAGACAACAGCACCAAAATAGGACTACATCACCAAATAGTAGGGTGTCCTATTTTTGATTCTCTTATTCAATCAATAAATTAAGTCTAGAGACCTATTTTTGATTGTTTCTCAGTCTTATTCCTTTAGTATCAGACCTTGTCTTAGTCTAGATTAGCTAGAATAAGCTAAGTTCTAATTTCTCTCACTTCCTACTATATTTAGAAAAGGTAAAAACACAATCTATTTACAAAAATTAGTAGGTTAATTATTGCATATTTATTTACTAATTTACATTGCTCAGCCCCTTTATTATTTAGGAATATAACTTTAATATTTTGAAAATAATAAAACACAAGCCAATAAATAAGAAACACTAGTTAATTGAAAATTTAGTACCTGTGTTTGGTGTCTAGTTAAAATAAGATAGTAGGTTATTTTATTTTTAATTTCTTAGAGGCTTTAATGTTTTCAGTAGAAGACATATAATCAATCCTATAGAGTCATGGATGAAATATAATTAATAATAAAATGAAGATGATTGACAACAAATAAAGATGCTTGATAGATGAAAAAGGAATCACAACAATAATTAAACATTAGGGCATTGAACGATATCCTAAAGGTACCCAATGGCATCCTAAGAGTATGAATGCTTGATGGTAGCCTACGAGAACTTGAATACAACCTCTTGACATCTGACTATAGCCTACTAGCATTCACTTTTGGCTTGCTGATAGCCTGCTATCATTCATCCTCAGTCTACCATCAGGCACCTGTACTCATAGGCTATCATCGAGTGCCCATAGGCTAGTTAGATGCTAGAAGGCTATAATCAAGCACCTAGAGGTTACCTTTAAGTACTTGCACTGGTAGGATGTCATTAGGCACCCATAGACTACCATCAGATGCCCTCATGTTTAATTATTGTGATGTCACTTAAAGAGAAGTAAATGAAATTATAATTAAAAATAATAAATAATTATATTGTAAAAAATTGTTTCATACCTTGCTAAAAACTATTGATTCTTGAAGCCCTCCTAGGACCTAAAATACAAACCACCAAAAAAATTCCTAAAGTCACTTGGTGATATGTGGTAAATTCTTACAGATTGGATTTTGAGGTACCAGTGTATTACATTTATATGAGGAAATTTATATTCAAATGTAGGTGAACCTATCCTCAAAATTAACATTGACTCTAAAAATTTAGGTGATCCCATTCTGTCGACCACTCCACAAAAATTTCCAAATGCTGACTTCAAAAAATGGAATATTCATAGATTAACGAAGATTCACCACCTAAAAAAACTCTGGTCCTAGTCAACCAGGACCATATTGATATAGTCTTAGTAAAATATAGAAAACAAATAAAAGGGATAAAGAAAATACTAATAATGAGAGATAAATTAAGATTAAAAGGAAGAAAATGGGACTCAAAACATAGGAAATAGGTGCTAACAAGAGCATAATATGAATTGATAATAATAAACATACTATGTACCCTAAATCAATGCAATATGACTTCTAAAACTACCCTAAGAGAAAAATTAAGTGTTTACACAATGTAGTAATTTGATGTGTGCATGTGTGTATACATCAAACAAAATAAACAAGTGTTCATGTGAGAGTTTTTAGAATATTTTACAGCTTAAATATAATATTTATTGAACTTAACATGAATAATAGTGAACTAAAAGTCAAAAAGAAAGAGAGATCACTTATTCTTAGAGTCTAGCTCTTACAATTTACAAAAATAAAAACAAATCTTGTACTCCTTAAAATATGGTGTGAGTGTCCTAATTACCATGTTTGAAAATTTTACATCATTAGTTTTGTACCACTCTTGCTTTCCCAAATCTGATGCTCATTGTGTCGGTATATCATGTAATAGAATTGCATGTTCACTTGAGGTATAAAGAGAGATCACTAAGTCATAGTTGGGTTAATCAAGTTTAATCACAAAGGGATACCATATTTATTATATAAGTTATTAGTGTAAAATAATACTTAACACATTATAACATTTGTTACACAATAAATGCATGCCAATACTTAACATATATAAACATGCATGAATATAGTCGAGTATACAAGATTAAAAGCCAAGATCTAAAACTAAGCATATACACCATTATTGTTGATAACATAAATATAATAATTACCAAAAGAAAATCTTGTTTCTTCCTTCATTAAGTTTCAAAAAGTTACATACATGTCAATACCTTTCCTTCACAATGTGGTAGTATAATTTCAATATAGTGCACCATAAAAGACAACCATAATAATCTCAATCATAATGACTTGACAACTCAACAACATAACAAAAATAATTCTATTAAATTCTATTTTAAGAAACAAGAGTGTATTTTATAGTTATAATCCAATGCCTTGTAGTTACATATATTCAATGTGTGCCACATAGGATGCACAACTACTTTATATAATTAAAAAGGTCAACTAATTTACAATGGATGACCTTAACCAAACATATCTCTATCTATGCATTGTTATGCTAGATTCAATCAAAAACCATTTATTACAATAGTTAGTCTTAATATAGTCCCTTTTAGACTCACTCTACTAGTTTGGTTGGATGCTCTTTTTGTGCTATATGGTCTACATAACCTCCTTCCCATTCCTTGCACTCCTACTTATGAGCTGGACTTTCTGCCATATTGTCACACTCCAAGATTTGGTCAATATTTTGTTCTAAGTGTTCTTGAGTTTCCTAGTATATCTACACAACCTCATCCTAATGCACCTTTATTTTGATTGTGTTTTTCTGAACTTTGTCAAAATTGGGGATTTATTTGTTAAGCTTATCTTTTTCCCCTTTTGTCTATGTGACAAGTCTTCCAAATTTGAACATTCTTTATAACCTATGAGTGTATTATATATATGCATACTTCTATACTTAAACCAAATTAGGGTCTAATATCACCCCACACTAATTTGGTTTCCTGCCCTTGAAAAACTTTTATAAAGTTGCTTATTTCATCAAAAATTTGGGCCCATCCCTTCAAACCTCTTCTTCAAAATTGACCAACATGGAGACTATAACTTGAATCATTCCTACCCTTGTGTCCATATCTACATATAATTTTTTGAACACTGGGGGTTGATCTTGGAGTTCCTTGGCCTTCAATGTTTCTTCCATTATTTATGTACCAACCCCCTTTAATACCTACATAATGGTGTTCTCATCCATGATTTTGTGTTGAAGAGTATTGAAGATATATTCAAACTATCTACAGTTATCCTATATTTACTCTCATAGGTCATCTACATCCTTGAGGATATTTATCCTCTCATACCCATCTTTCTTGTAGAATACTTCTACCTCTAGGTCCTTTCATTTATGTTGGTCATTGAGAAAATGTGCATTGATTATCTTTGTGTGCAAAGACTAAGAACACTTTTTATACTACATTTGTTTTTTCTTGAAGGTCAATCATAACTTCTCATAACTTTGCAGTTATTTTTCAAATTCTTCTTGTACTTTAAGTATTTTTTTTAATTCCTCATATTTAATGTTAATGCTTTAACCTCTCCTTTTCAAAATTTGATCAACCATCAAAATCAACTTATCAATATATTTCATATTATCTAGGCTGACTTCATCCATCAGGATGGATTATTTTTTTAGGATGCATTGATAAAACCTTGAAATGTTCAAATCTATTACATTTAATGTTTGTTGGGATTATGTGTGCTTGTTATCAACTTCATTCAACCACTTCTTGTAACCTCTAATAGTTATGATATTAAAAATATTCTGGTGGGATACTTCAACAACCATCCTAACTAGTGCACACCCAAATTGAACTTCACTTGATTTTAGGGGGGTGTATATACATAATTTATTCCTTTCCATCCATGGTGCCAAGCTCTTCCCTATGTATATAAATTATTTGTGCTTCAAACATTAGATCATTTACATATATGTCCAAAATAAAGGACACATGTTTGCACAATTAGGTCGAGTCACTCTCCAATCAAAATTGATCCCAAAAAAATAAATGTTCTCTAGCTATGTTTTTAGGACCCTTTCTCTTGTTACCAATTCTTCCTCCCCCATGATGTCTTCATATATTAGCTCATACTTCCTAGAATTAGATGTTAAAGGAGCATGTTATGGATTAAATGTCTTGGTAGATTTATTATCTCCACCATCAAGTTCATTATTACCATTGTCTAAATTTTAAGGACCTTTGGGTCCTTTTCTTTACGTGCTTCTCCTCCCTTTATTTCCTCATATTCCTTCTTCTATTTATATTCTTCATCTCCCTCTACTTCTAATTATATTTATTATTATCCATCATCCTTCTCATTCATTTCTCTTTCATCCTATTCTTCCTCATCAATTAAATTAACCTCACATTCCTCCCCATCATCTTCTTCTATATCTTTTGGGTGGACATCTTACAACCCATCCAACCCCAATTCCTTCTGCAACACTTTATTTTTTTGGCATTCAAACCTTCATCATGTTTTTGTGAAATTATATCCACACCCATGGGGTCATATTATGATGTGATTTATTTTGCCCCCTTCATAATTAGATGATTCTCTATAGTCATGTACAACAACATCTAATGGGTTACTCATTGATTTTTTGCCTTCAAATGATTCTATGGTTGGCTCATTTACTTTTAGAGAAGACACAACACTATCTTTAATTATTTTTTCCTATATTTGTGTGTGGGAAGGCTATTGAGGTAATGTAGGCATGGGTTACTATAGTGAAGTGGACTATCTTAGGGAAGATGGAGTTAGTGTGGGTTACATATGTAAATCAAGTTACCTAGGTGAAGTGGGATGTTTTTATGGTGGTTGCACACATTTTGGAGCAGGATTCTATTGTTGTGGCTTAGTTTGAAGTGAAACTTGATATTTTTAAATAAGTTTCATGATATCCTCTTCATTCATCACTGTGTACTCTAAGTCTTTAGTGTCATGTTCAACTTACATAACACATTAATTCCCTTGTGATTTTTTGGACATTCTACTAGATAAAGCTTTGATATGTAGTTGGCCATGTTGTGTGATATTTTGTTTTTTTAAAATTAGGGGGACCCATATGTCTACCACTTTATCTATGATTGGTTTAAGTCATAACTTCTTCTCCATAGTCACTTGTTATTGCTGAGTTTGACACCCATGTTTTATATTTCATGGCTTGAATGCATATGCAATCTTGAAAAATTATAGTCCCACTATTTCAAACAACTGGGGATCACTCACACTTGAATAATAATATAACTTATTATCATCACAAAGTGCCAATATATTTAGGTACTTTAATAATGATTCAAGGAGAAATATACCTTCATCAATATGATTATTTTTCATATTATTTTACATCACATTACACTATGATTTCAAATTGGCACACTAAGAATCATATGCAAACTTGATCAATTTATAATTTTTTATTCTCAAGATAGAGTTTGAAAAGTGAATGGTGCCTCATTACAAAAAACTTTTCATAGTCATCGTATGCTTCTAGAAACATTCGTAGAATATGGCACTCATCACCAAAATATGTAATCACATTATAAAACCACTTATAAATTTTAATTTTGTAATAATTTTTGTAGGCACTAATGCAAATATGATTGTGGTAACTTTTAGCAGATGATTTATCCCATATTGAATGGAATCAAATCTAGTCTCTCTAAGAATACAATACACTAATCTCATCAATCACCAAAAGAATTAGGATTGTGCCCTATATGAATGTATCCATAGATTTGTGGGATTGTTTGACACTTTAAAATAATATCATTGATAATTAATTTGACAATGTTGAATTTCACATTATTTGTGCCCATGTGGTGTGTAATATAGGAAATGGCTTATTTATGTTATCCCACCTGTTGATCCCATATAATTTTGTGCTTATTAGGTGTGAAAATACCCTAATGGCTCTATCATGCAAATTTTCAATAGAAAATGTGTATTTATCCTTATTTTACTTCAATAATTTGGCCACTTTATCTATCTCCTTATTATTAGCTAGCGTCACTTTCATATCCTCATTTCAGCAAGGCATGCTTGTGGATCTACTTATGCACTTCAGGGATATATTCACACGGTGCATAAAAAATAGAACTTATTTTCATGAATATGTGAGAGAAGGAATTATACCATATTATTTGGTTTTATAAAAAATGGAAGCTCAAATAATTATAGAACACAAATGTTCTCTAATGCCATCTTCATGCATGCATCATACATCATCATCCCATCTCATCATCCTATCTACACCTACCCTTCCAACCTTCACTATGAAATACTTCTTCAAATATGAATCATTATTTAAAACCTATTGGTTGTAATATTATGTTCTACATTCACCCACCTTTGATACTTAATCTTCTCTGCATAAACAAGACTCATGGTATTATATGTTTGTAAATTGTGCTTGTGCCGCCGCATTCTTAATTAATTTTTTTGTATTATCTTCTTGGATGAGAATTGATTCACCCTTTATATTTTCAAACCATTCACACTTTTTTCTACTCAAATCCATAGTAGTCATATTCATCTTTAGTAACATCCTTATCCTAAAACCACTTTGGTATACCCTTGGGTTGTTGATTTGGTCCAAATCCCTAATTTATATTTGGCTCTAAGCTTCATTAAGATTTAATGGAAGCTACCCACCTTTGAAACCCTTTTTTTATGTCACCTTTTTCTTGACCTTTTTGATTTTCTTTTTCTTAAAAATGCATTGAAATCCTTTATAGCTTCAAATTTTGGCCTCAAATACCTTAATTTATGAAAATGTTGTGTAAATTTGCTTTCCCTAGTGCTTTCTATTCACTATGTTATAATTTTTCTTCAAATATTTATGACAGTGATAGGAAATGAAATTTACATGTAAAGGAAAATTTATAGCATCCTTAGATGTCTGAATTGCCCTAGAGACACATGCCATATTGTTAGAACTATTGTTATCATCACTTTTTTACCTTTGCATCAACTTCTAGTGAAGTCATCTGTATATGACTCCATATATGTGTGAGATACACCTTTACCCCTTTTTGTACTCATGGGTACATGAATCCCCTTTCTCTGTGCCCCCAAGCCTCACAAAGCCCATGTATCTAAATTCTTGGTCATTTTTGCATGTGTTTCCACTAGTATTCCTTTCAAAATTTGAACCTTTTTCCATTCTACCCCACACTAAATCTATGCATGGTCCTCTAGTGCATTAACTTATTTTCCCTATCTATGTGCTTATATGTTATTACAAAGATCCCTTTGTTTTTTAAATTATTGCATTCATAATTGTTATAATTTTTTTTGATTTAACCTTCTCAATAAGCACATTGATGGGTAATATGAACTTCCATGTAAAATTTTCATGGTGGAAAATTATGAATGATTGTTTTATTGTCTTGTTAAACCAAGTGTTACTTTGCACACATTAAATTGGATATAAAAATACTTGAAAATATAAAAAACCTTAATAAATAGATATTAAAATACAATCAAAGAGACAATATTTACAATTAAAAAATTCATGACAACACCTTCCTAGAAACATTTAGACATCTAACATAAGTATCTCTATTAGATCGCTCACTCAATTCATCTAACTAGTCTTATAAGGTTATCATCTTTATTACTAAACCTAATGGCATAACAAGAACTATTTATCATTATTTGAAATAAATAAAACTAAAAAAAAATTGAAAAATAAAACATGAAATTAAATTAAAATATGGCATACACCTTAATCTTGAATGCTCATTTAAAAATTACATCTTGTAGGGCTTCAACCTACTTCAATTGAAATGCCCATGGAGCATTTCATTGACTAAAGTACATAATTTAGATACACTAGTTTCCAAAATATCATGTGTAATACATGGTACCATACAATAGATCAACACCTTTTATGGATGTTTTACATAGTTATAATCATATAAAAAAACATGGGTACCCTTGTATATAAATTTTCCTCTGATATGATTATTATGCTAGGCCTTCTCCCTATCATTCTTGACCTCCTAGCTCCAATTGGAAATAACATGTTTTTCATCAAAATTCATGAACTCTTCCAATCGTGCATCCAAAAAATCTTTGTCATCAAGCCTCTTAACATGTGCAATTCACAAAAAAGTACCAACAATTATAATGATAAAATGGATTCTTTCCCAATACCAATTGAAATGGCATGGACTTGTTTAATCTCTTGTAGGTGGTCTTATGCACCCATAAAAACATATAAATTTGATGATATAAATATTTTCACCCCATATCAAAATTTTGGTCAAGTTTATGCTAATGGTATTATTGAAAGATTAAATGGTTTCATTTTCTTATGGGTGATATGGGGTACTTATTTGGTGCACAACCATGAATTCTAAAAGAAGATTGCACACCATTTCATTTAAAAAGTGAGTACCCTAATTATTGGTAAGGCTTAGAAAACATCTGTAACTACTTATAATACTCTCTTAGAGGAAACATACTGCTATAGTTATAGTAGAATTATTTATTGGTACTTCATCTACCCACCTTGTTACATAATCTATGGCTACAATAATGTATCACATGTCAGTTTTTCACATGCTGTAGACACTATTTATAAATTATATAACACCTAATCTTATACACTTGATAAATATAGACCTTGTTTGTTTCTCTTAGTATAGAACTTTTCTCGCTACTAAAATAATTGCATCTACTATCTCTCTATGACTATTGCTTATCTCTTAGTTTGACTAATGTTATTTTGATGACATAAGTATGACATCATACTCAAAATACTATAAACCTTCTTATCTTCTATCTTTGCAAGTTCTAAACATGTGCCTATTTTTTAGTTGCTTGGACACTTGCATCCCAGTCAGAGGCCTACATCGATACAAGTGTCCTATCTCAATGCATTTGTCCAATGCCATAAAATTTCATCTAATTTACAAATGAAATGTATCCATATGATTGGCCTAAGTTATTTAATGTGAGATATTCTCTAAAAGGATTGGTATATATACATGATCAATCCTCATTTATTCCTCGCCTAACACAAACCAAACAACTCACAAGGAAACTTACCAAAAACATTCAATCAATCCTTTAAGTGAGTGAAAATTCTTAAATTTCCTTTATTTCCATATTAGTCATAGGGATAACACATATATAGGTTTTAAGTACTAAAGGATTATCCCATGAGCCATATTTTATAAGTTACAAGCTAGGTCACTATTGTACTTACTTATCACATATTGCATCCTTATGCACACACAAGCCCACATGTAAGGGGGAACTACATGAGTTTAAGGACCTATTTAGAGTAGTGGATATGTAGTCAAAACTCACTAATAGAGTGGTATTTAGGGTTAGCTTGACACCATAAGCCTAGTAACCCATTTTTTCCATAGTCACTATGAAGATGAAGAACTAGGATTTTTCTATTTGACTAGGAGTAATAGTCCATGAGCCAAATCTAAGCACACTAGAGTGAAGGCAACACAAAACCTAGAACATCCTAGGTGGTTGCATCTAGATCTAGTATATATTCATATTGGACACCTGTGTCCAAGTTAGACAAAAGCATCAAGGTAACTGTCTGAGGTTGATGCAAGTGTCTAAGGTCACAAAGGTAAAAACTATAGAATAAGGTGATTGATCCAGAATGTAGATCCAATCTATTTACAACTTATTCTATATTATATATTAATGCACACAATAATCTAGCTAAGTAACATTATTTTCCATTTATTGAAATATCAATCATTAGTTATACTTATTATTTTTAGCATATCTCAATATTTAAATTTATAATATGATAATATTGTTTATCTGATTTTAAAAATTAATTGGCCTACTATAGAGATAATATATCACCCTTTTTCCCTAGGATATCTCTATCTGCTTTAACCCTAGATTCCTTAATCTATATTTTAGAGTTAAAAAACTAGTGATATGCCCTTAACCTATATCGTGTTGAGGGATATGTGTGGCTGAATTATGGCTTACATAACCCTTCATATTTATTGTTGCATTTATATATGTTGTTAATAAGGTCAGACTTTGGAATAACCATTTCTAAGTAGAATATATATAGGATTTAGTACTTGGTATTTTACTATCATATTATGAATTTTTCTCTTATTGCATTTTTGTGGATGTTGCCTCTTTGAAGTGGTTCAATTATATTTATCGAGAATTCTACTCTTTTTTCAATTATTGTTGTGGATGTACTTATTTTACTCTTAATTATGTGATATATTATTCCATTGATGTGAATCATCTAAGTAATTTCCTTGCAAGTGGTATCATAGCTTTGTGACCTAGGAATTTGACTCAAGAGAGGATGGTTAGTATGGTGTTAGTTCTAAAATGAAAACAAAGTGAAATAAACACACTAATAATGTAACATCTCTAGGCCTAGACACTAGGGAAAGCTTAGTTAATAAAAGAAAATGATAAACAAAACTAAAAAGCAATGAATGAAAACACAAGAATTCCTTTCACCTTGCTTGGATGCTCTAAATGCCTTTGTAATGGTGGCTTTCTCAGCTTGTGCTTCAAGAGGTCTTCTTCAATGGAGTGTGGCTACCTTCATCTCCTCTTGGCACCTTTGGTTTGGCTTGAAATCAATTTGGAATTATAACACTAGTTGATTTGAAGCTTTTGGCACCAATCCTACATTATAACTTAGCATAAATTAGGCTTAGAAATGATGTTATGAGGCCTCCTATTTATAGATTTTTGGATTTGATTAGAATCAACCTCAATCATCCATCTCAAGATTGAGATGTGTGGTTGAGGATTAATTCAATTTTTGGAATTAAGTTTTTAATTATCCTCATCATGGCATTGGAATAAGGGGTAATTAAGAGGCATGGAGGGCATCATGAAAGACATTAATGAGGTATGGGAGGCATGAATCCTGATATTTGTGGCATTTATGGCTTAGGGATGTCTTCCCAAGAAATGAGGTCACTTGATGATGCATATATTCCATATTCATTTCCAAAAAAAAGTATTAAACAAGTTTCCATGGAATTATTGATTAGGGCTTGATTTGGGTTAGTTAGCTCTTAAACATGATTAAGGAATTTATGCACAAATTACTCAAATTGATCAGAATGTCTTGTTATTGGTCGTAAATTTGATTGGATTGGAATTGGAAGTCTACGTTAGATGTGTTGGATGTGTATTATCATTTATAATGTTTCCAATAGCAAATAACAAAGGCATGAGTCTTGTGCAAAATATTTGATAGGAAAGAGCAGTCTAGAGTACACACATGTAAATTTAACATTTTGACTTTGGTTAAAAGCTTGGTTGGAGGTTATCGATGACCAGTTTTAGTTGTCTACATTATGTAATAGATTATTCCATTATGTGATATATTATTCTATTGATGTGAATCATCTAAGTAATTTCCTTGAAAGTGGTATCATAACTTCAATTTAGGCAAGTTTCTATGATGTAGTTTTTTGAGTTTGATGTAGTTACTATTCTGAGAGCCGAAGGATTAAAAAACATAACTTGATATACAATAATAATTTATTTTTTTCATCACTATAGTATTATTCAATGTTTTTAAAGAAAATAAGCCTATTTTTTTCACACCCTTATGTAAATTAGTAGTCATTAGAATAGTCTTAACGAGATGATTGTAATAATATAATCCTCATGTATGCTTCATTTTAGGCCAAAAACCCTAACCTAGGGTTCATGCATGGTTGGTCCAAACACTTATAGTTATGGAAAATGGTAAGACACTTAAAAAATATGACTCACAAGGATGAAATGGAATATAAAACTTTATATCTTAGGTTTCTATGATGGTTTAACAAATTCATTTAGATATGCAAAGAACTATGAATAAATATGATCTTGATGCAATAATAGTAGACATCACTGAGGTCAAAGAAGACATAAATAATGTGAATTCTTATTTGGAAGATATTAGTAGGAAATTGACCATTATTATGGATCATATTCCATAGAAAAATAATTATCCACTACTCTATTTAGGTTCTTCCAAATAGAACAATAAAAATTCAAATACTGGTTTGCATATCATGATGCCAAAAGTGGAAGTGCACAAGTTTTATGGTAAGAATATACTCATTTAGATAAATCAAATGGAAAAATTTATTTGACATACATCAAAACCTATGTGCACAAAATGTGGTCATGACATCTTTGTATCTGGAACATGAGTAATTCATTTGGTATAAGTGGTGTCTGTTCAAAATAAAATTATGGGCCTCCCTATTACCTGGTTGGTGTTTAATGAGGAGATACAAATACACTATAAAAATAACATATCAAAAAATAACTTTATTCAGTTAGAAAATTTATAACAAATAGGGAATGCCAAGGATTATATTCAATAATTATAGAATCTATCCTTATGCATGGATGACATCAATGGGGATAACATGATTGAACTATTTTTGGGGGGTTCAAGGATAATACCCAAATTAAGTTTCACATGTTTAATACAAATTCAATATTGAATCCATACCATTAGTGTCCAAGGCATAATAAATATCTAGTCAATCAATGACCTTTCAATAATGTTTATGAGTGAAAATACATAGCACAATAATTCCCTCAACATACAAGAATGACTCCTCAAAAAATTGAAGATAAGAATGCAAAAGGGTTATCTTTTGGATATGATAACAAGTGGATCAAAGGACATAAATGTGCTTAAAATATTTTTTTTCTATATTGAAGGCACTGATAAGGATGAAGAAGATGATGAGGACTTAGGTGAGGGTGTAGATGAGTTAGAGGAAGAATCTAAAGAGTCCCGCCCTACTATCTCATGTCATGGAATTTTAGGTATTAGTACTCCTCAAACTATTAAGATAGTGGGTTTCCTAAAGAAACAAAATATGATAGTGTTATTTAACCTAGGGAGTACACACAGCTTCATTAATAGTAAGTTGGTTACTCATTTAAATTATTTCATTTAGCCAAATCCATAATTTTAGGTCATTATTATAGATGGTGGAACAATCAAGTGTTATTTAAAATTCCATTGTATTAAGTTAGCTATGGGTGAATACAAGCTAAATTCTCTTATGTTTTCTATTCCTATGGGTGGGACTGACATTGTTTTAAGAGAATAATGGCTCATAAATTTGGGCACAATTGATATGAATTTATAATAGTTTTTCATGCACTTTCATTCTAAAGGTTGGACATTTGAACTACATGGATTTCATGAAAAATATACATAATTTGTTAGTTCAAATTAGATGATGAAAATTCTTAAAAAAAGGGCTGAAGGATTGTATCATGATTATTTTTCATAGAATTTAAACCAATAAATGTGTCTACACATCCTAATTTATAGATGATTTTTGATGACCACCCAATTATTTTTGGTGCCATGTTAAAATGACTACCACCAAGAAAATAACATGATCATTCCATAAGACTAATTCTAGGTAATCAACCACCAAACATCAGACCATATATGTATCCATATGCCCAGAAGATTGAAATTAGAAAGATGGTATAAGTGATGCTCAAGGTAGGTATTATCATACAAATCCAAAATGAATATTCATCCCTTGTGGTCATGGTACATAAAAAGGATGATAGTTGGAGGATGTGCCTAAACTACAAAGAACTCAAAAAGTATACCTTCAAAGATAAATTACCTGTTTTAGTAATTGGTAATTTTTTAGATGAATTACATGGTGATCTTTATTTACCAAACTAGCTATTCATTATAGGTATCATAAAATTTAAATCAGAGATGAGGATATCCCTAAAATAACTTTTAAAACACATGGATGCCATTATGAGTTAATGGTCATGCATTTTGATCTCACAATGTACCATATACATTTCAGAGTTTGATGAATACTATTTTTAGGACTTTATTGAGGAATTTTATGTTGGTTTTTTTTGACATCCTAATATATAAAAATACTTGGGAATAACATTCAAAACATGTGAAACAAGGACTCCTAGTTCTATAACAACATCAAATTTATGCAAAACCTCCAAATGTCCTTTTAGAGTCTAAGAGGTGGCATAATTTGGTCATATTATTTCACATGGAGTCAAAGTCAACCCTAATAAGATCAAAGTTATGATGGAGTGGTAAGTGCCAAGGACCCTAAAGAACCTCCATATATTTTTGGGTAGATTTGTAAAAAGAATGGAAACATAGTAGCTTCTATATATAAATAGAAATGCAATTGATCTATAAATCAATCCTAGTTCAGAGAAGATAAATCCTAATTACACTTTTTATTGTTGATACATTATATATTTAGGGTCATGACCAAGATGTATCCACTAGAACTAACCAAGGGATCTCTTACCATAATAACATAACTAGAGAGGGTTCCAAAGCCTCTAGTCAAGCAACAACATCCAATAACCCTAGCTAGGTCTTATGTTTTCATATTCACAAAGTAAATGCAAAGGAAAGTAAAGTATAATATAGTTCTCAATAAATATTGTGGAACAAATTGGGGGTTAGTAAACATAAGAATAAACATGCATAAGAGAATCCTAATTAAGCTATGTATATGTAAAACCCTAATGCATGGAGAGATCAATATATTTAGAAGCCATTACTTATGCTACTTCTATATACTAAAATAGAGGAGTAAAGTTAGAAATACTTACCTTGAAGATGAACCCATCGAGACTCAATCTCTCCCTTAGACAAAGGTGCTTTGCAAGAGGTTGTTATGGTTTGTAAGGATCACTAATAAAGGCCAAAACATCTAAGAACCACAAGATAAGATTCTTCTCCAAGTATAGACCCTAAGCTATAACTCCTCAAGTAGAATGGTGGAAGAAACATATTGTAAAGAAGTGAAAATAAATAATTAACTCTTGTTGTCTCTCTAAGAAATGATAAAATGAATGTGTATATATAAATTAATCTAACCCTAAACCTTTCCAAAATTTTAGACAATAGAGTCAGCCCAATCGACTCTGGATCATTATTGATAAAAGTAAATTAGGTCTTGGAGTAGGTCAGCCCTTGAACCTAAAAAACTTTTATTTATTAGAGTACAGGGTTGATGGGATCGATAGTGTAATGTTAAACATTGGAAAGGGTTTTAAGCTTAGGGAGGGGCTAATAAAAATGGAAAATGACTAATGGAGGGTAAAAAAGAGGAGGTAAAGCTCAGGGAAGTGTTTTTAGGATATGGTTGTGTAGATATTAAGTGGTAGTATAGGGATAATAATCTTATGAAGCACTAATGGTTTTCCCACCCCTTTCCTAGCACACCCATTAGGGCATACACTTAAAGAGATTGAGACTCAATGGGTTCCTTCAAGAGAGAAAACATCATTAATTGATAAATGTTGAAAATATTATGTGTATACATATGACCCAATAAAATATCATCATGTGTCTCATAGGTGCAAAAGGGGATGGTGATTTGAGAAAAGATTATAGCAACACACAATGTTGAAGTTAAAAAATTATAGTATTTTAAAGTATAAAATAGCTGAAAGGGAAATAACTAAAAAATAAAAGAAATGTATGTGTACCTTGACTTAAATTTATCATTGGATGGTTGTTTGTTGTGTTTATAATTTTTATTGTGGAAGGTTTAAAGACTAATTTTGACAAACCCAAAGATACAAAACTAAAGATAAAAAAACAAACAAATGTAGGAAAGCCTAGATAACTGATACAATGTAAACAAGATGTATTTGTAAATTTGGTTAGATGGGGTGACAAATGCTAAGTTAAGACCAAATGACCAAGTCAAAATTTAGAATAAATCAAGTAACTAAAAATCCAAGGATACTAAAGACCAAAAAATTCAAACAAGTAAACCTTAAGTAAGAAAGAAAAACTCACCAAGTCAAACCAAGGATACATGTCAAAAATGGTAATCAAACATCGATGTGAAAGAAGTAACAATACTTAATTAAATAAAGATGGAAAATAAAATGGTAAAATAATATTGATGAGTGAGTAGTAACAATCCTTAATCATCAATGGAAAAAGTGCATAAAAGGGAAAACAACATTGGTGAATGAGGAGTAATAAGCTAACCTCACTCAATAATGGAAAAAGTACATGAAAGTAGAAACAAACTTAGGTGTTCAAAAAAAAGGATAGATAAAACAATGGAAAATTTATGAATAAACCAAATTAATTCTAGAGATGTAAAGCCATGGTGTAAAAAAATTAATCCATAATTACTCAAGCATGATGTTTTATTCTAAGGATAGATAAAACTAAAACAAAGTAGTGCTAGCATGTTTTTAAGATGTGAAAAAGAGGGAATATATAAGAAATGGGAAAACAAATTTAGAATCACCCTCACCTATCAATGGGGGAATGAAATGGGTGGAGGGGAGAGTAAGGAAAAAACAAGGTATAAAAACTATTTATCAAAGTCAAAACACTTAAATTAAGTTTGTGAAAATAAGAGGACTTTTGACATTAAGGACTCTAAAGAACCTCTTGCCACAAAAATATTAGGTCAACAAATGAAGTATGAATATCATCCAACTAAATCTATATGCATGAAAAGTAAAATGTACATACCTTCCCACAATGTGTTCCCCATTCTTCAAGACCCCTTATAGAGCCATCAATCTACTACAAACATTGGGTACTTACGTGAGAAAGTAGGTAGCACCATTGAGTTTTTTGAATTATCATAATTTAATCTACTAGATTACCACACCCCAATGGTCCTTGATTCTATCATGATGCCAATTGTAGAGTTTGAGCTTTGATTAGAGATAGGAGATGTGCTGTAATCACACCTTTTGATGTGATTTTGACTTTTGACTTTGTATATTGTATTTTATTTCAAATGATTTGGATTTTAATTTTTTTGATGGCTTGTTTTATTCCTCCTCCATATGTATTCATAGAACCAAAAAGAGGTGATAAAGATGACTATAATTTGAATACTTTGGACTTAGTTTCTAAAAAAGATAACTTAGAAAACATGGTGTCTGAGAGTCTTGATAATTTTGGTGAAATAAAAGTGCTATCTTGACTTTGACCTTGGTTTATCCAAAATGGAATGAAAGGAAAGGAAATGAAGAGGAATGAAACATGAAATAATTTGAATGACTTCAAATCACAAAAATTGTGACAAAGGGTGAAAAAGGGATACAATGATAGTGAAGTGTGATTCCTTATTATAAGAATGGGGAAAGTGTAGGAAAACATGATAATACTTTATTATTGTGAAATTTTTTCTCTAAAAAATAAAGTGAAAGCTAAAGATAATAACAAGGGATCATAACATTTTAACCATTATGAACACGTTCTAGAAAAGGAATACTGAATTAAAGAAGGTGTTTTTATGAGGAAGGCCTAGTCCTATCTATGGTCTAACATTATAACTCATAAAAGAGAAACCCAAGAGGGTAAAAAAATGATTTAAAAGTAAGGAAACAAGGATAAAAAATATAAATCATGAGGAAGATCAGGTCCTATCCATGGCTTTACAATGCAAATCATGATAAAAGAGAAACCAAAGGACCAAAGAGAATGAACTAAGGTTTATGGAAATAGAAACTACTGTAGAGGGTGATACCCATGTAGATATCTTGGAAAAAAGTGTTATTAGGATAACATATAGAAATCATGAAAAGGGAAATATCTAAGCCAAATACTTATTTAAAAATTGTGCATTGGTGGGCTCTTTAAAAATATGGCCTTCATTAGTTTGAAGGTGATAGGTGCTAGGATCAAGTATGTCTTATACTAAATAAGGCCCCTACCATTTTTGGGCATATTTGCCTTATTTATCGTGTGTGTATTTTAATTTAAGGACAAGATCATGAACATTAAAATTGTAGACTTTAACCCTTTTGTTGTGTTATTTGGCAATGTGAGCCTTGTATTGGCAGTTGTATTATAGAGTAGAAAGATGGTGTTCATCAAGAAGATCAAGAACATGAAGGTGGGATTCACATAATTATTCATCAATTATGATATCATGAAGAGATATATAGAGAGAGGGAAGCTCAAATTTACAGGGAGGACTAATTTGGAACCATAAATTAGTAAGAATAGGGTTGACCTAGTGGTAATGTGTATGTTAGTATGATAAGCCCAAAGAGTGAGATATAGATAAAGATGCCAATCCATACGAGTTTCACAGATTATATTTTGAAGAATTTTATTAATAATTTTTTAATGGCCTCTGCTTGGCTATTGCATTGTGGATGGAAGGGCAAGGAAAATTTGTGATTAATTTTGAATTTGGCACATAGTTATTTGATGTATTTATTTTAAAAGTACCACCATTATCAAAAATGATAGTATGAGGAATGCCAAAGTGATAAATGATTTGATTTGAGGATTAATTTATAAATGGTGGTTTTGGTGACATTGATAAGAGGCATGGCTTTGACCCATTTGGTAAAATAATCAGTAGTTATGATAATAAATACATACCCATCCTATGATCTAGGTAGTTTGCCTATGAGATCTAATCCCCACATTGAGAATGATCAAGGAGACTCCATAGTTTGGAGCTCGACTAGAGGATAATGTATTAGATTATCATGAAATTGGTAAAGACTAAATTTTTTAGCAAACTCAATGGAATCCTTTTCAAAAGTAGGCTAAAATTAACCCATGCATAAGCATTTGCATGCGGTAGCATGTCCATTATAGTGACCATGACAAATGCCCCCATGTGCTTGTTCAAAGAGAGGAGGAACCTCTTCTTTCATAACATAATAGAGAAAGGTCCCTTAAACATTGTGATAATAAAGGATGTTATATCGAAAGACATATTCGAAATCTTGTTTATGAATGAGAGTATTTTCACAAGAATCCATGTTTGGAGGATAGATTTGATGCTCAAGGAATTGAATGATGTATTTATACCATGGGCTTTGTTGAATGGTGACAACCTCAATATGGCATATAAGTGAATCTAGTGGTTGAATGGAAGATGGGTACTTTCTTATTTGGATAAGAAAGGTAAAATCAATAAAAAATTGGTGTAGATGAAAAAGAAATGCTCAAGAATTAAGTGAATCAATGATAGAATTTTAGTCTCAAGGGATGGGTGTGATGGTAAAATAAATAAATTCTTTGGTAAGGGTAGTGGCTATTTGATGATAAAAAATAAGGTTTTAATTTTGTACTAAAAATCACCATTAACCTGTTAGCAGATGAGCTAGGAGTCACCTAATGCATGTAGATATGTGATGTCTAAATTAAGTGCCTCTCTCATGCCTAGGATTAATGCTTTACATTCCACCATATTTTTAGTAACATAAAATGTAAGGCAAAATTCCAAAGGGATAATTTTACCAAGTAGACTAGTGAGGATACAACCTACCCTAACTCCTTGAAGGTATTTAGTGCCATCAAAATGAAGGGTCCAAGTATCTTCATGTAAATTAGTGTTGATTTCAGGTAGTTCTTCGATGATTACTTTAGATTCAATAGTATTGGGAAGGATAGAGGAATCTTCTAGATTACTTACTTTTAGATCAATAATAAAATTATGGAAGTAATCTTTAATAGATATACCTTGATTAAGACCTTCAATATAGAGGATATTATCATCTAGGAGACTATTTTGAAGGTGGTCAATAGAAGGTATGGGAGCTAATGCAAGTTGGTTAGCAGTGATTTGTCATTTGATAGATTTTTAATTAATAATGTAGAGATCAAATTACATTAAAAGGACCATCCACTTGCCAATTCTATCTCTAGGAAGAAAGGATTTAGAGAAGTGATGGAGTGGATTAGAATGAATGATAATGTAAGTTATTTGATAAGTCATATAATGATAGATATTTTTAGCTATAAAATATATAGTGAGGAAATCACATTCTACTTTTGTATAACATTTTTCATAGTCAATGAGGCCTTGACTGATATAATAAATGGCATATTTGCATCTGGTATCATCTTGTTGGGCAACCATTTCCCTAATTGATAAATGAGTGGAAGAAGTATATAATATTAAAGGATGGTTGCTAGAAGGAGGATATGGGTAGATGGAAGAAGAAAAATTCTTTCATATTTCAAATGATTTATGACAAGGATCCATCCATTTGAGAGCATTACCTTTCTTGGGAAGAGAATTAACATAATAGATATAGTAAGCCATTTTGAGGACAAATCATATTATTACCCCAAGCTTGCCAAGATAAGTGAAAATATATAGAATAGAATGAGGGATATGCATGTTAAAAATAACATTTATCTTAATGGGATTGATATCAATACCACAAAATAAGACTAATAAACCTAGCAATTTTCTAGATGTGATGCCAAAGACACATTTGTAGTGGTTTAGTCTAACTTTATATTTGTTGAGATGATCAAAGATGATAAAAAGATCAAAAAGATGAGTTTTACATCTTTTAGACTTGGTAATGAGGTCTTCCACATAGGTTTACACAATCTTATGGATAAAGTCATGGAAAATGTGGGTCATAGCCTGCTAATAAGTGGCTCTAGCATTTTTTAAGGTTGAAGGGAATTTTAATGTAATAATATGAATTCTAATGGTATTCTATGGTGAAAGTTATCTTATGTTGATCTTCAGGGGTAATGTGAATTTTATTATAACCCAATAAACCATCCATAAGGGACAACATTTCCTATCCAATGGTGGAATTGACGATGGCATCTATGGAAGGTAAAGGGAATTTATCCTTGGGACAAGTAAGATTGAAGTTATGAAAATTGATGCAAATGGAAATGATCTTGGTGATTTTTTTTGAATAGGGACAATGTTTGAGACCCATTATGAATAGTCCATAGGATTGATAAATTTAGCATCGAGATGTTTAATGATTTATTAATGAAATACATTATAAATTTTGAGAAGAAATTTTTTCTATTTTTATCGTATGGGTTTGGCATCAGGAGAGGTGATAATTTTGTGCACCATGATGCTAGGATCAATGTTAGGCATGTCCTCATAAAACCAAGTGAAAGGCTTACAATATTTATAAAAGAATAAACTAAAGTTATCATGTTCAATTGGTGTAAATCCTCTAGAGACTATGATTGGTTGAGGGTATAATGGGGTACCATATTCGATTCATGTAGTTTCCTTGATAAGCATAGCATTTCCACCTTGGTAATTATATGGCACGTTAGGTAGAGAGGAAATGGGATTTATTTTAGGATCAATGCTAGTGATGAATTTATTTAAATAAGGTGATTTTTGCTTGAAATTCCCAAGTTTATGATATTTCCAAGGAAGTTGAGGTTTTTGAACATGGAGAAATTCAAGAATGGGGAAAATTTGGAAGAGGGCCATAATAATCCACACCTACTTCAAGATCAATAATTTTATTACCATGGTAATCATATTAAAAATGTACTTGTCATACATCTATGGCCTTGGCATCTAGTGTAATCTTAGGAGTAGGTAGAGTAAGAGAAAAAGGATGATCCAATTTGATTGAATTATTATTAGTATTGTTTACAGGGAGAGGATCAAAAAGAATGAATGGTTTGGTAGGAGGTATAGAATAGGTTGGAAGTACTACATGTTTGGAGGGTAACATTTACTTCACAAACCAAAGGGTATTGAGGAGTGGAGAATTAACATGAGGTACATGACCTTCAGGTGATAACTCTAAATATATATAAATGGTATGAACATCATGATTAAAATCATGTATTTGAGCTAGAGTTTTTTAATAATGTTGAACATCCAAGTCTCGTGATTGAGCTTAGGCCATGATGTAGTTGTCATCATAAGTTGGAGAAATTGTACATTCTTATGATTCAAGAGGAAATTTAGAATGGGAGATGCCTAAGTCACTTAATTTATGTGGAGACATGATTGAAGTATTTTAAAATAATTTAGCCACTCCATAATCATTGCACATGAAGTCATATTCTATGTAAGATGCTTCCTAAGCATTGCATATAGGGGGGAAATTAGTGATCTCATCAATTAGAGGGATAGTATGATCATGAGGCAGTAAAAAGGGAGGTAGCCACTCCAATATTTAAGGAGGTATCTTGGTAATATTATAGGTATTTTACAAGTCATTGGGCTCATCATCATCAAAACCAATAAGAGTGACGTGTAAATCTAGATTCATGTTGATGAATTCAGGTGAAGGAGCACTATTAATATTCAAAATGCTGGGAATTCAGTATTGATATTTAGGATTTGGAAGCTAAATACTCCATGGGTTAGGATTTATTTCAAGTTTATACCTTTTTCCATTATGAAAGAACTTGATACATTGGCTATAATAATAGGTGATAGCCTTTATTTTATAAGTCCATGGGCATCTTAGGAGTATGTTGTAAGATAAGGATAAATCTAAGACCATAAGCTTGGTTTGTATAGTCTTAGGTCCAATCGTAAGAGGGATATAAATAAAACAAAGTGGTTTTTGATTAGTTTTATCAAATACATATCATGTCAAACAAGTTTTTTAAAGATGATCTTTATTATAACCAAGTTGTTGGATGAACCATAAATATGTCACTTTATTACTAGACCCTTCATCTACTAATATTTTATAAATGAAGGTGTTATTAATGGACATTTTAATAAAGAGGGGTGGATTATCATCTTGAAATAGGATCTCATCACTAATCATGTCTTCTTCGAGGAACTCTATGAAGGGTTTTGATGAAGGTTAAATGGATTCAATGGTATGCACTTTAATTGGTTAAGGCTTATGAGAATATGGTTCCTCTTATAAAGACTACGGGTCTTAAATTTATTGAAGTTATTACATGAGGAACTTGTGATGATAAGGAGAGGTATGAACTAACTCCATAAGAGGGATTTTGAAAGTCATGGAGTTGAGTTCTTCGAAGAAGTTATAATGGGTTTTGGAAGAAGAACTGACACAAGGCTTAGAAAGTAAAATAGGTTTAGGAGGAAGAGAAGTGGTTGGGGGTTCAAAAGGAGTAGATGGTTCCTCATTGGTTTTTGAAGCTAAGTGAGTAGTCATAGTATCTTTGAGTAGCCACTCTTCCAAAGATGATTTCTTATGTTTGGTGACATGATCTTTACGAGCTAGTTTATGTTGATAATTGACCTTAGTTGCATTAACATATTAGGAATTAGTGCAATATTGGTCATATTAAAAATCAATTTCACAAAAATCTTTGTTGTCTTATTGATCATTAGACGTGGAAAAATATTTTTGGTTTTTAGAAGAAGAAGCTTTGGGACATTATCATTTTGGAGAAGCATTAATGTAATCTTGATTACAAAGGTGAATCATGGATTCATGATTGAAGGAATAACCAAACATATAGGAGACAAAATTTTGTAATCCCTATACATGTTTCATGGTAATGACTAATGTCAACATGGAACCAACAAAATTGATTTTAGGCTCATACCATTTGGGAGGATTACTGCGATAAGTAAATGGTTTAGAGGGCACTAAAAAATATTTCATTGTTACACAATTAATGGCATATGAGAAGGTTGGGGATTGTCAGATTTGGCAACTCTTGGTTTGGGTTGAGGAGGATTTCAGGCTATTTCATCAGTTGTATGTTGAAAATATCCTTTAATAAGTTTGGTATTAGGTCCAAACTATTTCATTAATAAGTTTTGATGCTTATCTTGGCAAGAGCTTCATTTAGCTTTTGAAGAGCAAAAATCCAAACCTTATATTAAAGTGAAGGATCTAATGCTATTATAAAGAGTTTAGAAAAATTATCACCAATTATGTTATGATGGCTTTGTAAGCTAGAGATTTCCATCATTTGATAAAATCATGAGCTGATTTGATGGGATATTGCTAGAAATTAATGAAATGGCTAAGGCAATTCTTAGGAAGATCATCATGTTAAAAATATTTAACTAAATGATTGACTAAATATTCTAGTTTCCATATGGAATGTTGGGGAAGTTGATTGTACCATTCCAATACATCATTGGTGAAATTTTTAACTATAAGTTTAGTTGTGGTGAAAGTATTAGTTTGGATCCACTCCTTATAAAGATTATCAAATGCCTTAAGAAAATATAAAAGGTCTTTAGTCCCATAATATTTAATAATTGGATATATGTTAAAAATATGTAAACACTCATTTTGAATGTGTTGAAGCATCTTATTATGCATGATAGGTTGGAGGATGACATTTCCTACAACATATCTAAGAGGTGGTGGAATAAAATTTTGATTGTTTTGAGGGAAAAGAATAGGAGTTTGATTATCCATGTTGATAAAATTATGTTGTAGTTGCATCATTTTGTAGGTGTTATATGTTTGCATTATGTTCATTTATTGCACTATCTATGTAAGAATTTGAGTGGTATCATTTGGTGGATTGGTATTTTTAGGAGGACACCCTGAATTGGTATTAGGGGGAGGGTTATTAAGTGGTAGATTATAAGTGGGGTTATTAGATAGATTTGTGTCAATTTCCCCCAAATTTTGGTGAGATGTTTGAATATGAGAATTTTATTGATAGGTATGAAAAGGATCTGATCCACCAATCTCATCTTTTGGAGTGATTTGAAGCATGTTACAATCTAAATATGAGGGAGGAGAAGAAGTAATCCAAGAGTGAGGATCCTCTTGGGAGGTAAAAAATATCACCCCATATATTGTATAAATGGATTAAATTTGTCTAAGAAGATTCTAATATGGATTTCATGATGATTTATGGAAGAATCTAAGATTAGGAAACAAGAGGGGAGAATAGGGACAAAGTCAGCTAGATAGTGAACAAGGTCAGCTAATAGGTATAGAGTCAACTAGGTCAATAAATTTTTGTAAATAAAACTCATTTAATATAAATATAAGGATACACATTCATGAAGGTCAAATGTGTACTATTGAATAGGGAATTGAACAAGAAGTTAAGGATATATAGTCAAACAAATTGACTGTGTATAGTAGGTATGAAGGCTAAATAATATGCAAAAGACTGTGTCGATCAGAATGATAGTGTTCTAAAATAGATTATTTTTTTAAAGATAAATTGAATCAAAATGAAATTAATCGTACAAGAAAATAGATAAATGTGGCTAATCCAATTGGGACACATATCACAAACCTTGCACCAACAATAGCTAATGCAAGTTTTGTAATACAACATATAATGATCAAAGAGAAAGCAGTAACCAGATAAAAAATGCTAACTAATTAGTCATATTAAGTGTTATTAATTTATAATAAAGTTTAATGTTAATGTGATTGGGAAGTTGGCTGAAATAAGGAACTAGAAAGTAATCTAAGGCTAGTTTTAGGATGTTTAGGATGAAAGGCATCTATATTGGAAATGGTAATAGATTGGTATTGGGGCCTACCCCCTCACTTCACCATCTTATAGTGATAAGGGTGTCAGGTGATTTGCCAATATATACCATTAAACACAAGTTTATACTTGGATAGAAAACTAAGTTAGCTTTCCCCTTGGTGATGAAATCCAAATAGGTAGGCCTTGGGAAGACAAATGTTTAATGCTTTTTGAATGAAAAGTGATTTGGTAGCAAGTGAAAAATAAAAAAAATGGTGTGAATAAAATAAAAATATTAAAAACCACCTATTTAATCTACATGAGTTACTCTAAGCATGCAAACAACTGAAAAGGAAAGCATAATTAACTACTAGCAAATAAAGGTTAATTCTTTGATTGAGAATAATATAGAGTCAATTCAAGAAACACTGTATGAAAACAATGTAGAATAGAGTTGAATAGGTCACTACTATATTATAAAATCAAGATCTATAAGAACATAGTTAAATAGGTTGACTATGTCTTCTATATAGAAGACAAACTACAAAAATGTGTCAAATAGGTTAACCTAGTTTACTGTAGGGCTACAATTCTATAGACTATAAACTTGTGAAAAATAGTACTGAAAGAGAACTAAAATGACAAAGAGAAATATAAAATAACCTTGATGGGCTTGAATATGTTTTATATTTCAATATTTTATACTGTGATTTTCAAATGCTATTTTAAAATTCTACTCACTGGGTCAACTAGTTCGATCAAGTTTGTAAAAACCTATATGTTGAAGAAGAAATGATGAACAAAGTCAATTGGTTCAAATTTGTTTGAAGACCTGTATGTTGATAGAAGAAAATAATGAATAGAGTCAATTAGTTTGATTATTTATGCAAATTTGGATATGAAGAGGATTACTATGCCAAACTATTCGATACAATAACATGTATTTGGCAAAGACCTGCATAAATAGAACAAAGTTATTTTGGAGTGATTGTGTGTTAAACCTACACATAGAATGTTAGAATTATACCAACTAGTTTGATATAGTATTAAAAACATATAAAAATATAAGATGATGACAAAATGATGGTGCAAAAGAAAAATTATAAGGGTTTTATTCACATTGAGCTCACCAAAATGTATGCAAATGAAAATACAATTGATTTATAAATCAAACTTAGCTCAGAGAAGATCTATCCTACTTAAACTTATGATTTTTGATACATTATATATTTAGGGTCATGACTAAGATGGATCCACTAGACCTAACCAAGGGATCTCTTACCGCAATAACATCACTAGAGAGGGTTCCAAAGCTTCTAGTCAAGAAACACCATGCAATAACCCTAGATAGGTCTTATGTTTTCTTAATCATAAAGTAAATGCAAAGGAAAGTGAAGTCTAATATATTTCTCACCAAAACTTATGTCACAAAATAGGGGTTAGTAAACATTAAAAATAAACATGTATAAGAAAATCCTAAGTAAGCTATGTATAGGTAAAACCTTAATGCATCAAGAGCATAACATATTCAAACGACATTACTTATGCTACTTCTATCTACTAAAATAGAGAAGTAAAGTTAGAGATACTTACCTTGAAGATGAACCTGTTGTGACTCAATATCTCTCTTGGCCAAATGTGATTCACAAGAGGTTGTTGCGGTTTGTAAAAATCACTAAGAAAGGCCAAAGCATCCAAGACTTTTCCATAAGGCAAGATTATTCTCCAAGTGTAGACCCTAATCTATAACTCCTCAAGTAGAATGATGGAAGAGCAAATTTTAAATAAGAACATTGTCTCTATAAAAAATGATAAAATGAATGTGTATATATAATTGAATATAACCCTAAACCTTTCCAAAAGTTTAGCCGATAGGGTTGACCCAATCAAATCTATATGAATATTAATAAAAGAAAATTAGGTCTTGGTTTAGGTTGTCCAGGGGATGACCTAGACCTTAAATAAATTTCATCAATTAGAGTATAGGGTCGATGGGGCCGATAATGTATCATAAACCATTGGAAAGGGTTTTAGGCTTAGGAGGGGTATAATGAAAGTAGAAAATAACTAGAAGAGGGTGAAAAATAGGAGACAAATCTTAGGGAAGTGTTTTTAGGAAATGGTTGTGTAGATAGAAAGTGGTAGTATAGGGACAACAATCATGTGTAACACCAATGATCTACCCACCCTTTTCTTGGTACACCCCTTAGGGCATGCACTTAGAGAGATTGAAACTCAATAGGTTCATATAAGAGAGAAAGTATTAGTAATTGATAAAGTTTGAAAATATTATGTATATAAAATTTCATTCAGAGTTTTGTTGAAGAAAGACTCCTTACATTAGAATGAAACAACTACCAAGGCATCTAAGAAGCTAAAAGAGGCTATGTGTACCACTCAATTTTAGTTACCCATAATTTTTCTTATTTTTGTTTTGTTTAATGTGATGCATCAGGATATGGTATAGGGGTAGTATTTATGCAAGAAAGAAGATCCATTCTTTAGCTCAAGGGAAGAAAAATTATCAAGATAATATATGAGAAAGAGATGTTATATATTATTCATGCATTTAAGCAATGGAGACCTTATTTGATGGGTAGAAACTTTAATTTAATGACTGATCATGATATTCTAAAATATTTTTGGAACTTTGTTTGTCATCAAAAGATAAAAAATGGGTGATTAAAATTTTGGGATATGACTTTGAAATAGTCTATAATAAAGTAAAAAAGAATGTTGTACTAAATGCAATATCCAAGAGGGATGAATTAGTTAAGGCTTTTTTATGCACAATGACTATTTGGTAAGTAGATTAGTTAGAATAGGCAAGATCCAAATGGGAGAATGATAGGAACACACATGTTATAATTCATAATATTTAGCATGGTTTTGGTGTATCTAAAAATATTGAATAGAAAGGGAACATTATGGTATAAAGATAAATTATACCTATGTAATAATCATATCCTCAAACATAAGAACCTTTAGGAATTTCATGGATCACTAATACGGGGGCACTTAAGAGTTTAAAAAACCTATCATAGAATCAAGCAAGATTGCTTTTGGTAAGGACTCAAGATGAATATAAATAATTTTTTTGGCATAATGCATGGTGTGTCAATAGAACAAGGGTGAAATAATTAAGACACCAGGTCTTATATAACCTTTATCTATCCCTAGCCGGATGTGGGATGAGGTTTCCATGGATTTTATTACAAGGTTATCAAGGTATAAAGGTAAAAATGTCATCATGCTAATTGTGGATAGATTGAAAAAATATGCTCATTTTTTCCCCTTATCATAGCCATTTTTAGCTAGTATAATAGCTGTTACTTTTCTCAATACAACTTAAAAGATGCATGTTACTCCTGACATCATTGTAAGTGATTGTGATCCCATCTTTACTAGTAATGTTTTGACTATTTTATTTACATGTTTGGGTACTCAACTAATTCATATCTTGTCATATCATCCTTAATCTGATGGGAAAATAAAAGTGGTCAAAAAATTTATATAAGGTTACCTCCATTTTTTTGCATCAGATAAACAAGAATATGGGTTCCTTGGTTACGATTAGCAGAGTGATGGTATAACACTTCCTTCCATACCTCTTACAAAATGTTGACATTTATGGTAATTTATGGTTATCATCCATCATCCATCACTTCATCCTTGAATTTCAACCCAAGGTTCGAGTTGTTAAAGAACACATTAAACATCAATAAGAGGTACTAGATATTTTGAGAGAGAATTTAGTAATGACACATAATTAAATGAAGCAGCAAGCAGATCAACACCATAGTGAGAGGAATTTCAACATAGGTGATTGGGTATTTATGCACTTGCAACCATATAAGCAAATGTATCTAAACCATAAAAAAAATGATAAAAAAATTCAACCTAAGTATTATGGCCCTTACCATATACTGTAGAAAATTGGTAGTGTAGAATACAAGCTAGAATTACCCCAGTCAACTTGCATACATCTTATATTTAATGTATCTTTTCTAAATAAGGTAATTGGACATAGATTTTTACATAGACTGAGTTACTATAAATAGATGAATAAGGCATAGTCATTATTGAACTTGAGGAGATCTTTCACATATGCACCAAATGAATCAAAATAAGAGAGATTAAGCAGTATTTGATCAAGTGGAAGAATTTGAATCATGAAGATGCAACCTAAGATGATGAAGTTTTGCTATAATAACATCCAAAGTTGATTCAATGTTGTTTTTAAGGGGAGGGACATGCTCTGACCTTAACACATAGCATGTTGAAGGATATGTTAGGCCCTTTTTTGGCTTACATAACCTTTCATATTTCTTATTGCACTTCTCTATGTTCTTAGTAGGGTCAGCCTATGGAATAACCATGGCTAAGTATAATATATATATGAGGTAGTGGTTAGTATTTTATTATAATATTGTGAATTATGCTCTTATTACATTATTATAGAGGTTTCTCCCTCAAAGTGTCCTAGTTATATTTATCATGTTATACTCTTTCACCAATTATTGTTGTGGATCTAATTATTTTTCTCTAATTTTTGTGATATATTATTTCATTAATGTGAATAATCCAAGTAATTTATTTATAGCTATAGATATTGATTTGACAAAAATATTACCAATTTTTCAAATGGATCTTGGGTAGTGATATAAATTATGACATCTCATCTCATTGGTTGGGATTCCAAGTACTTTGGAAAATATCACATTTTTGTGATTACTTCTTAGCATCTTTGAATAAAGTTGGCCACCAAAGGCCATAAAAAAATATTCTATGGCATGGCTTCACCTACATAGTGGCCATTAAAAATTGATTCATGTACCTCACACAATACATCTATGTTCTCATACTCCATAAAACACCTAAGAAATACCTTAGTTTCTCCCATATTATATAATTTCTGACCAATAAGCTAGTAGGGAGTAATGTGGAATGCTAATTGTTTCTTTTCTTTTGACTTACAATCACTAAGGAATTTTTTGAAGTGAGATAAGTTGTGATATTGTCTATGTATTTAGGAATGAGTTGTACCTTGTAAATTTAGTGTCAATAATTCCATCTTAAATGTTCTCGGATTCTTCTCTTGACATGATTCGTAATAAGTGATCCAAACCACATTTTTGATTGCTAGGATTTATGACCACGAAGAACTGAAACTCTTCAAAAAGGAGAATCTATATACAAATTCACCTATAAAGAAATAAATTATTAATGATTTACCTTAATTACCCATGGTATATGAATAACATGAAAGCTATGGAGAGAAGACAATACTAAAACTTTTGGAGTGTGTACACCATTGTAAGTGCTTAACACTTGGTGGTAGTGTAGCTGTGCTTATCATGGATGAACTTCCTGCTTGCAAAGTAAATAACATGGTCAAAATCTTCATCACCTATCTAGGTTAATATAACACCAATAGATGATATATATGTGTTAACATGAACATGGATTAAAGTATTCTAGTCTAGGAATTGTAAGATTGGTGCACTAGCAAGCTTCTCCTTCAAGGTATTGAACACATCCTGCTACTTGTCCATAAAAAAAAATAGACCATACTTGTGAAATACTTATTCCAAGGGTGAAAAAATATTCAAATATTTATATACTAACTCAAAATTCATGCACATATATTTGGGTGTTTGGTTCTTCCAATTATAATATGATGGCAATCTTGGCCAAATATACGAGATTCATCCCTTCTATGAAAATGACATGGATAATATATATATCAAAGGAAATTTAAAAAACACATTTATTTAGGATGAAAAATATCTATTACTATCAATACCATTCAAACATTAAGCGAATATTAGTTAATGGTCCTTTAAAACTCCATAAACAATCTAGTTGTCAAGGTACACTTAGAGGAAATGATGAATAAAGTCTTTAAATGAAAGAACCACAATGCATTAGAACATAACCATTTTTTTTTAAAATATAAAAGTGCATCACATTATACATGAATAGACCCCATTATATTACAAATTTTGTCTTTGTCTCATTAATTTGAATTTTATGGTTTCTAGAAAAATCATCAGTGAACGTATAGATTTCACATCCTACTATGCCTTATAAGATCTCTTGAGTGAAAGGAGTTGGAAATAGGTCAGTGACACATGATACATTGAGTACCTCAAAATAAAAACATATCCTTATGCACCCATATTTATTAATACTTATCACCATAGGGATCACCCTTTTAGACTCTTAGACAATATAAAAAACTCCAACAACCAACATGTTATCTATTTCTTCAATATTTTTACATAGGTTGGATTTAATTATATATGGTATTTTATTGAATAAAATTTCAACATTAATTATTTTTAATTTTTATCTTCCCTAAATAGTGGTATACACCCTTTATCTTGTTATATCTACAAAAAAAAGATATCTTAGTTCTCATGAAATAATTTAATAATTTGGGATAGCTCCTCATCAGATCAATAGTCATCAATAGTAATAATATTTGGTTATTCCTCCATGATAATGTTCAATTTTTTTGAGTGACTCATGGTAATACTTATGTTGGTCCCATTTTAAATATAAAATCATGTGCATTCTATAAGAAGTTTTTGTTTTCAAGTGATCAAAATCATCTAAGGGGTGCTTCCTCTACATGGTGCACACAATTTTCCTTATTATTCTTATATTACTAGTTGTGATCCATCCATACCTAATCAAAACTATCATTGGAGTCATTTTTTGTGATGCATTAATTAAAAATATTTGGTAATGTAAATACTTTATTAATATGTGTTTTCCTTACTCATTCGTCCATTATGGTATCATCTTACGTAATGGTTTGATACATCCATAACAAAGGTTGATAGATCTCAATCATGGGTAAAGGTAATGATAATGTTTGGAATAAATTATCCTCAATTACCTCCTAGTTAGTGGTTTCTTTGTGCATCTCATAGATAACATACTAGGGGAGATCCTAGGTCTTGCAGATGATATTTATGGATTATGTAGCACCTTAGTCTTGTACACTTGGAAAAACTTAGACCTTGGTTGTTCCTCTCAATTTTGAACCTTTCCCAATTTTGAAATTCTCACATTTGCTCTACCTTATGCCCCTTGGCTCATATATTAGTATGACTAGCCTTATGCTAATGACCTAAACCTTCTATCTTACTTAGAATGTTTAATATATACTTATATTATGCTCCTACACATTCTAATCCTGTACCTATTTTCTAACTACCATGACCCAAACATGAACTCTAAACCCTTGTGTCGATGCTAATGTGCTAACCTAATGTAGGTGTCTAATGCCATAAAATCATCTAATTTAAAAATGAATTATATCCTAATGGTTTGCCTAAGTGCTTTAATTCAATTTATTTATCCAAAATTATTGATATAAATACAAGATCAAACCTCAATATTCCTTACCTAGAAAATACCTAAAGTAACTTATCAAAGCATCCAATAAAGCACTCACCAAAAAAAAGCTTCCCTATTTTATCCTATTTTAATATCAATAATAGGGATTGTTATATAAAAAATTATCACCATAGATAAGTCAAAGAGACATTTTAAAAATTTGGATAACATGGAACTATCTATGTATATAGACAAGCTACTACAAGAGATAGATCTCTAGATTTGAAGGGATAACTCCTTTGATCTATCTTTTAGGCTCACATAATAGACTATAATAATCACTATTGGGGGTGAAAAGTGAATAAGGAAACATAAAATCAACATATTATAATGAAGGTGATATACAAAATATAATTCCATAAGCATACTTGTATTTTCACTAAGAAAAAAGACTACTAAAATTGATCTTAACTCAATGCTCTTCTAGCATAAGTGTTTCTACATGGAGGCAAATTTATATGCATATTCAGAGGTGAGTGATTAGGAGGTATGATATTAGACACTATAATATCTCTCACAATTCAAAACACACCTAAAAAACATATACACATCATGAGACCTATTATAAGAAGCATCACTCACATAATGCATACAAGAGTAGTAGAATGGAAGCAAGGAGAATACATTCAACACTTGTCATAAAAATAGACCACTTAAAATAATTAGGAAAGAATTGTAGAGATAAAATAAACTTCATAAATTTATTAAAAGTAAAAATAATATGTCAAAAATAGCAAGGCTTCACCATACCAATTATGGATTGTTTATAATGCCAAAATGGCTTCAATATATAGAGTAGAGAGGAGAGAGAATAAGTGATGTTGAAGAGTCATTAATAAAAGTGTCAAGGCTTGAAGGCTAGTTATAATGCAAGAAAAGAGAGTTAGAGAATAGGTCATGAGGTCCCTTTAGACAAGTTTTCATTTGAAACATGACACCTTCTTGAAGTTGGCGTAGAGATCTCTATGTCCTTCTTGAAACTATCCTCTTCATGATGATTTCAATATCTATCTTAAACTTCCATAAGAGTCATTAAAACATACACACTAACTTAGGAAGGTGGATATATTATTTTTGATATTCATATACACCCTTAAAATGATATCCTTCTCTTTGTCACTTGTCACTTACATTATTTTAGTCACTCATTAGCCTTCTAGGCCTAGACCTTTAAATTTATCACTTAAGTGACCTATAAAAACTCAAGGAGATTTATTGAAGAGGTGTTATATGAATCATTTATACCTTATTTTTCCTTTGTTATATTATGTAGACTTGAAGAGACTTAATTTCACACCCCTAATCTCTAACTTAGGTAATCACCTTGCTTTTCACTATTCTGTCCAAAACTACCTACAATGACCAAATTAGTAGAGGAGTTTCATGGATCACTTAGATGAGAATTAGGCATGAGGAGTTAAAACAATTTTCCACACACCTTATATTATAGTTTCACCTATCAATTCCATTATGTACCTATAAAACACTTCAAATCCTATAAAAAACATAGAATTAGACATATATGTACAAGTGACACTATAAAATAACTAGATAGTGAGGAGCTTGGGAGAGTGAAAAATAGGTCCAAGTCACTTTACAAGTCAATTTATTCCTTATGGATTCATTTCCATTCATATATTCTTCATCAATTTATTGAAAGGGTTTTAGGTCATTTATATTCTTAGTGATGATTCATAAAAGATAAGGCCTTAACCCCCAAAAAAATTCCACTAATTTCAAGTTCAAGACCCTCCTCAACCATTACTAAGTTCTTGAGTTCCCATGCAATGCGTTCATATAGATGTGAGTGAAATAAAATGGCTTCTCAATTCTTACTATGCATTTGGTACACATCCGAGACTAAATTAGCCAAAATGACTAGTTCTAAATTTTTCTCTACAAACAAATGATTTATATGGAGTCTTCACTCTACCATGAAGGCTATCAAAGTGTTTGGGAAGATCAAATGCTTATATATATGACATTAGAAGCCATGAGGGCTCATGTTCAATTTTAGGTCTCAAAAGCATATACAAGGTTTTTGAGTGTGTGACCACTTATAAGTGGTCCCAATGGATGTAGGTGATTCTACACACTTTTTTACATCCAATTCAAACCTGTACATATCATACCATAATAATTAATACTCTGCCATTCATCCTCTCAACATGGATGTACTAGGTCTGTAGGTTGGGTTGACTATGAAGTGCCTCATGTCTAAGACAAAATAGAGGGAACCTACCCTATTATTATGAACTATATGAGACCATGGAGGTTTATTTTAGGTGTTGAGGACCTTATGTATCAAGTTTTAAACTCTTAATATTTTTCTAGGACCCTCAACACCTCAAACTCTGAAGACTAGATTTTATGGCTATGATTATGTGTACGATTTTGGTAGGGTTGAATATGATGTTCAAAAACTTAGTTTAGTTTAATATTTTATTTCTTATTTACATCTGATAATATTATGAATTTTTGGTATTATAAATATAAAAATTATTCCAAGGTAGCCATTTCATCTACACTTTTGTCAAACAACCAGAACCGCATTCTCCATTAGCATGAGTTAGTCTGAGCACAAGTGAAACTATAAGTGTTCATTTGGGGAATCATTAAATTCTTGTAGGTGATGTTAATTATTAGATCAATGTGTTTTAATTTTATGTTTATCCTTAGTTCACTAAGGTCATCTCACACTTGTTTTAAATCATCACTTGCTTGAAACCATGCTATCATCAATAAACTATAGTTGCATTAGAAGTTCTAGGTTCATTTGGTTTCAATGGTACTGTGGTTCACTGAGTATTTATAGTGAAAAATTTACTGAGTTAGAATCTCCCTTATCATTACATTTTATTGACAAGAAACCTTCTCTTGTGTTAGGATATTAACCATAGGCTTAGGCTTGTAAGGAAGAAGCCATTTAGGCTCACACAGACCTCATTAACTTCCACCAACAAATGACACTATATGAGGTAAGGTTTATTTTCAAATAAGTTAAGGTAAGTCATCTCTTTTTTATAACCTTTTCAAATTTGAACCCCTCAATCTAGGTTGACTATATGTAATAGCTTCACTATTTACACTATGATTTTCTCTATGCTCTCAAACCTACTTGAAGGTCTCAATTGAGTCCAAACACCTTCAAATCTCTTTCAACACTACTTTGCCTCTTTTGCATCAACTTTGGACCACTATTTGAGACTAATTTTAGGTGTCATTATATATAAGACTGTGTACTAGGTTATAACTTCATTATCATCATAATAACCTTTCACTAGATTCATGATCTTTATTTGAGATCTCAGTTAGGTTCAAATCCTTCAAACACATTATGCTTCCTTTCTTCATTTTGAAATTGGAGTAGTCTTTAAACAATCCTGTAGATAGCCCTTTTAGGGATACTTGACTATATAAAGTGTCTTAGACCTCACTTTTCATCCGTGATCGTCTTAAACACAGACCTTCAATGGAGAATATGATCAACCATTCTCTGTGAGGTTCAAAAAAAATGTATACCATTCTTGACATTAAGTCACTCATAAAAAAATAAGCTCTACAATTGACAAAACAATATTTTTATCTCTCAATGGTGCTCAATCTTAGCACAAGAATGATTCTGCCTATCCCTTCATGACCACACGTACCAAATTAGTTGAATCCAACATGAAAATGGAGAACATGATTTGAAATACTATAAACATCACTTGGTTCACACAAATCAATCTCCATAATGTAGATGGATTAGAAAAACTAAGCCATTAGGGTTATGTAGGTAGTTTGAAGGTACTAAAAATATTAATGATTTTTCATAACACAAAAACCACTAATCTAGAAAACATGACCATGAAATGAAAGGCCATAAATAATACTAACATCCACCAAGTAAACTTAGTCTAACTCTTCTTCTCCTGTCCATACCAACTAAAAATGGTTGACCTCATTTAACCTTCCCAAGAGAGTGATAAGAGAGAGAAATTGGTTTTTCTCAAGTTTTGAGAATTTATAGCCACCTAATCCTGGAAATGACTTGTGTAGATCTCAAGAGACTTCCCTAAATCCTTCATACATGCCATATGAGTCATCCAGTCTATAAAACTAACTGAAACTACCCTTTTTGTAGTTGATCTACTTCTTTATACATTGAACCTACATTTGTTTAGTTTTAAACCTATTTTTTGACATTCCCTAACATATCATACATTATTTTACATCTTGAAACATTTATAATTTGATAATATTTATGTATAACTCATTAACATGATCAAAATTTGGCATAAGATGACAATAAGACAAATGACATATATGACAAGGTCAAAACATATTATGTGACCTTAAAAATATAATTTGACCTCATTCATGACCATGGAGACATTTAAAACCTAGAATTACCCTATGAATAGTTTGAATATGCAAGGCTATTTGAGAAACTTTGACCTAAGGTGAAATTTGGTCAATATTTTGGTGATTTCTATGGGGTAGCATGCCTAGTTTTTAAGGACCAGTTATCTTCTCCTATCCTCTGGAAATGGATTCACCCATATATTTAAATTAACATTTATATACCTCTAAAAATATACCAAACATAATAGGAAACAAACACACAAAACAAGATACCAAGACACACACTTGTGCTCTCTAAGCACTTAGGGAAATCACACAACTAACTCAAAAGAAAACACACACCTATCCTAATACGTACAAGATCTCAAAGTACTTAAGGTGAAAGATAACTCTTCAATGATTCAAATAGGGTCAAAGACAATGATTTTAGCATTGATTCTACTCTATGAAAACAAACCCTCAAATGATACATACTTGTCAATGAAAACTTGCTTATGGAGATAGTCAAATGGCTTACCATCTTTTGAGCTTCTGCTAACTACAAGTGTATCACTTGGAGATCTCATGAACACTCCATATAGCTCACTAAGAGGCTTGTTTTATATTATATCCTTCTTTACCCTCATCATGTCTACTTGGCACTCCCAAATTTGATCATTGGGGTTCATGATATCCTTTTCAACTTCAAGTGTGTTTAAATCTGGATATGCTTGCTGTTAGGAGTCATCAAGGCAATCTTCTTTGTGCTCATAAAAAACTTCATGGTTTTCCAAGGTTATTTCTTACTTGGTAGGGACCTCAATCTCTCCTTTGTTCTAATTAAGAACATTATTGACCTCATCATTATGTCTATATGCCTTTTAAAGAGTTTCAAACCTACTTACCTCCTCAAATTCTTGCACTATGGCATTTCACTATTGCCACATGTCATCTACTATATCTTGAGGTTCATGCTCATGAGTGTTCTCTCATTTATTAGGTATAAATGAATACTCAATAGGACTATCATGCTTTGTTATAGATGGAATATGAATGTCATCATCCATGTGCAAAAGATAGTTCACCTTCCTTCTCTCTCTTTAAGCACTCTCATAAAAGGAACCTTCTCCCCTTTTGACACAATGTCAAAGTGGGTACAAACTGATCTTAAGGACCTAAAAATATCACCAATAGGAGAGTACCACCTTATAAATATGATACAAACTCATTACCTTAAGACTACCTCTTCTTTACCTTGATAAATTCCTCTTGCTATATGTCAACACTCTCTTCAACCAAGCACTGCAACCAATAAAGAAAGAACGCACAAAAGCAATGAAATATGATGAAACTCACCAATAAACATCTAAGAGGGAATCCCCCTAAGATCTCTAAGCCATTTGAACTCTTTATCATCTTCAAATCTTTACACACCATGAAGAACCATCATACATTCTTACTAGCCTTCTGTACATAATCAAAATTACATGATGTACATGAATTAATCTTGGATCAGATAAGATAGAGTACACCTATACTTTTTATTGGGTATAGACTTGTTAAGTGGGAGCATGAACAATATGGGGATCCACTATACCCAATTAGGGGATCACTTGTATCACTTTTCACAATATATCATGCTAGGAAGGGTTCTAAATCCTACAGTCTAACACAATCACACAAAAACCCTAAAAGATTCCTATGATTTGATATTTCACTTATGCTAATAAACAAGAGAGTAAACTATTATAATAACAAGAAAATTAAACTAATCTAGTTCACACCAAATCTTGTGACATAATGTGAGGGGTTAGATACAAAGCAATCAAATAATGTATAGGAAACTTTAAATAAAGTAAGTATGAGTAACACCCTAATACATACAATATGAAAAGTAATATTATTCAAGCCAAAACTTATGCTACTTCTATCTACTAAAAAAGAGGAGAAAAAAGTTAGAATATACTTACATATATGTGAATCCATTATGATTTAATCTCTCCCTTGGCCAATGGGGCTTCACAAGAGGTTGTTGTGGTTCATAAGGATCAATTTGTTATGCCAAATCATCCAAGACCTATCCACAAGACTATATTCTCCAAAATAATAACTCTAATTTAAGACTCCTCAAGTAGAATGGTGGAAGAGAAGATTGTGAAGAAGCGTAAGTGAATAATAACTCTTGATTGCATCTTCTAATAATGATCAAAATGACCTTGTATATATAGGAGTATCTCACCCTAAAATCATTCGAGAATGTCGGTTGTGCTAGATTTGAAATCACAATTTGTTTATGAAGGGGGGAAAATGAAATGTGTGGAGGGGATAATGAAGGAAAAACCAAGGCAGAGAAACTCTTTATCAAAGTTAAGACACTCAAATTTAGTTTGTAAAAAACAATAGGACTATCGACCTTAGGGGCTCTAAAGAACTTCTATTAGCTACACAAGTCTTAGGTCAACAAATGGATTATTTAAATCATCCCATTAAGGCTATATACATGAAAATTAAAATGGACCCACCTCCCCATGTTGTATTCCCCATTCTTTAAGAGCCCTTATAGAGTCTTTGGTCTATTGTGAAGATTGGGCACTTTCATGAGAGAGTAGGCAGCACCATAGATTTTTTTGATTCCCTTATTCCAATCTACTAGACTAACATACCCAAAAGTACTTCAACTCTATGTGAATCTAAATGTGGAGTTTGAGCTTCGATTAGAGATGGGAGATGTGCTTGTAATCACATCTTTTGGTGTGAATTTGACTTTTGAGATTTATATGTTGCCTTTTAGATATCATTGCCTTTTGTTTCAAATGATTTGGCTTTTAACTTTTTTTTGATGGATTTTGCTTATTCCTCCTCTATATGGATTTGGAAAACTAAACATTGGTGTTAAAGATGACTTTCATTTGAAAATGTGGAACAAGGTTACTAAGAGAGAGAAACTTCAAAGAATATGGGATTTAAGAGTCTCGTAAATCTAGGTGAAATAAAAGTGATATCTTGACTTTGACCTTCTTTTATCCAATGTAGAGGTGAAAGAAAGGGGGAAATCAAGAGGAGTGACACATGGAATAATTTAAATTACTTTAAATTAAAAAAAATGTGACAAAGGGAAAAGGGGGATACAATGACAACAAAGGCATGATTTCTTATCATGAGAAAAAGGGAAATGGAGGAAAATATACCTACATAGATTATTTTCAAATTCCATCTAGCAAAAGAAGCAAAATCTAAAGTTTAATAACAAGGATCAATAACATAAAAATAATGATAATTTTATGAGGAAGGATGGGTCCTATCCATGGTATTACAAAGCAAATCATTAAAGAGAGACCCATGAGGGTGCTAATAAGAAAGAGAAAAATAAAGTGAGGGAACCTTTTTACAAAGCACCCAACAAAATAAAAATCCAAAGGATGCCAAAATAACATTGGCAAGAAATAAAAAGAAAAGGAAAATAATTAAAATATGGTGGGTTTTTGAAGGATACTATGTCCTATCCATGGTATTATAAAGCAACTCACAAAATAAAAACCTAAGAGGTACCAAATCAAAATTGGTAAGTAGAAGGAGAATGAAAAATAAGATAATGAAGACTATGGTACATCAAGAAACTAAAAGACCAAAAAGGGAGGACTAAAGTTTTGTGAACAAGAGGGAACTATTGCAAAGGGAGAGACCTATTCTTAAGTAACCTATAAAAAGTATTAGATGGATATAGATAGAAATCATGATAATAAATAAATGATTAGGCAAAGTATTTTTTTAGGAATTGAGAATTGGTGGGTTCCTTGAAAACATGGCCTTCATTAGTTTAAAGGCAGTAAGTACATGGATCAAGGACATATTTAACTAAGTATGGGCCCCACCATTTTTGGGTGTATTTACCTTATTTATCATGGGTGTAGTCTAATTTAAGGACAAGATCACCAATATTAAAAGTATGGACTTTAACATGTTTATTATGTTATCAAGTAATGTGAGCCTTATATTAGCAGTTATGTTGTAATGCAGAGAGATAATGTTTATCAAGTAGATCAAGGGCATGAAGGTGAGACTCATGAAATCATTCATTGATAATGATTCCATGAAGAGATATGCAAAGATAAGTAATCTCAAATTCAAGAGGAAGAACTGACTCAGAAGCATAGACTAAAAAAATGAAGTTGCTCCAATGGCAGTATGAATGCTAGTCTGATAGGCCCAAAGTGTGGGATAAAGATGAAGATGCCAATCTATGTGGGTTTCATGAATTATTTTTTGAATAATTTTATTGATAATATTATTAGTGGCCTTATCTTGACCATTTCACTATGGATGATAAAGAGTGGAAAACTTATGATTGATTTTAAATTTGGTGAAAAGTTGTTTAACATGTTTATTTTTGAAATTACCACCATTTTTGGAAATAATGGTGTGAGGAATGACAAAATGATAAATGATTTGGTTCAAAATGAATTTATATATGGTAGGATTGGTGATATTGACAAGGGGCATGGCTTAAATCCACTTGGTAAAATACTTGGTAGTAGTGATAATAAAGACGTGGCCATCTTATGAGTGAGGAAGTTTACCAATGAGATCAAATCCCGATGTGGAAAATGGCCATAAAGATTTTATAGTTTGAATTTTAGCTGGTGGAAAATAAATGAGATCATCATGAAGCTATTAAGGATTACACTTTTAGCATATTCAATAGCATCATTTTCTAGAGTAGGCCAATAGTAACACATATATAAGCATTTGTGGGCTGTAGGATGTCCACTACAATGACCACCACAAATGCCTCCATGTGATTATTTAAGTAGAGGGGAAACCTCATCTTACATGGCATACTGGAGCAAGGTACCTATGACATTGCAATAATAAAGTATGTTGTGTCTAAATACATACTTGAAAGCTTGTTTATGAAGATGCGTCTTTTCACAAGAATCCAAGTTAGGAAAATAAGTTTGATGTTCTAAGAATTGGATGATATCTTGATAACATGAGCATTATCAGATGGTGATAGCCTCAATGTGGTAGATAAGTGAATAAAGAGGGTGGGTAGATGATGGATATTTAATTATTTATATGATAAAAAAAGGATAAGAAAGAACTTAATGTGGATGAAAAAGAGAAGCTGAAGAGGCAAGATAATCAGTAATGGAATTTTTATCTCTAAGAATAGGATCAATTACAAAAGAGACAACATTATTGGCAAGAGTGATTAAAATTTGATGATAGGTGATAAGGTTTTCAATTTTACATTGATAGGCACTACTAACTTGATAGAAAATGAGTTGAGAATCACCCAAAGCATGAAGATATTGTATGTATAAATCAATAGAAACTCTCATACCTAAGATAAGAGCTTCATACTTGACCATATTGTTGGTGACATCAAATTTAAAATGGAAAGCTATGGGAATTATCTTCCCAAGAGGATTATCAAGAATGTAACCTACCCCAGCTCCTTGAAGGCATTTAACACAATCAAAGAGAAGGGTCAAAGTATCCTCATGTCAGTCAACATTAATTTTAGGGTCTTTGATAATTACCTTTGGTTTAGTAGTACTAGAGAGAGTGGAAGATTAATCAAGTTGATTAGCTCTAAGATTGGTAGTAAAGTTTTGAAAATAGTCTTTAAGATAAATTGCTTGATTAAGACCTTTAATGTAAAGTATATTATCATCTGGAAGGTTATATTGAAGGAAAGAAGTGGATAGAATAGGAGGTGTGGCAAGTTGGTCAGCTATGACTTGCCCTTTGACAAATTTTTGTGTGACAATGCAAAGATCAAATTCTATAAGTAAGACCATCCACTTGCCAATTCTATCTCCTAGAAGAAATGCTTTGGAGAAGAAATGATGAAGGGGGTCAAAATGAACAATGATATAATTGGTTTGGTAATGCATGTAGTGATGCAAATTTTTAGACACAAAATAAATAGTGAGGCAATCACACTCAACTTTGGTATAATGTGTTTCATAATTGATGAGGCCTCAACTAATAAAGTAGATGGCACACTCCTTGCATGTATTATCCTATTGGGCAAGCATTACCCCTACTGATATGAGTGTGGAAGAAGTATATAGAATCAAAGGTCTATCATTGAAAGGAGGATGAAGTGTAGGTGGATGAAGTAATGAATATTTCATGTTGTCAAATGCTTTTTGACATGGATCCATCCATTCCAAGGATGTACCTTTCTTGAGAAGGGAATTAATAGAGTGAATTTGATAAGCCATCTTGAGAACAAATCATCTAATTGCCCCAAGATTTCTGAAATAGGTATGAATATCCAGAATAAAATGAGGAATAGGCATGTTGATAATAACATTAATATTGGCTGGATCCACATCAATGCTATGGAGAGAGACTAATAATATTAATAATTTTCTAGATATAACTCCAAAGACACATTTTAAAGGATTAAGTTGGACTTTATATTTGATGAGATGATCAAACATGATGGCAAGATCAGAAAGATGATTTGTACATTATTTGGATTTAGTGATAAGATCATCCACATATGTTTTGACAATTTTATGGATGAGGTCATGAAAGATATGAGTCATTGCACATTGTTAAGTGGACCCAACATTTTTGAGACCAAAAAGAGTTTTAATATAATAATAGGTGCCCCATTCTATGGTGAAAGTAGTCTTATATTGGTCCTCAAGAGCTATATGAATATGATTGTATCCTAAAAATCCATCCATAAGAGATAACATTTCATATCCAACCATGAAATCAAAAATGGCATCTATTGAAGGCAAAGGAAATTTGTCTTTAGGACAAGTAAGATTAAGATTGCAAAAATCAATGCAAATACAAATAACCATCGTAACATTTTTCTAAATGAGAACAATATTGGAAACCCATTCAAAATAAGCCATAGATAAATTTAGCATCGAGTAGTTTGATGATTTCCTTATGGCATAAGGTGGTAACTTCAAGAGGAAATTTACATTGCTTCTGATGCACAGGTTTGGCATTAGGATGGGTAAGAATGTTATGGACCACTATGCTAGGGTCAATGCTAGGCATGTCTTGGTAAAACCAAGTGAATTCCTCTTGATACTTATCAAAAAATAGGCTAAAGTAATCATGTTCAAAATGTGAAATTTATTTGGAAAATGTGATCGATCGAGGGCATGAGGGAGTACCATATTTGATAGGAGTTATTTCTTCAATAAGTATGGCATTACCATCTTGAAAGTGGTATGGTGTGTTGGGTAAGGATAAAATTGGATTAGTTTTGGGATCAATACTAGCAACAAAGTTATTAAAGCGAGGAGTTTTAGTTTTAAAATTTACAAGTTTATGATGTTGCTAGGGGAGTTGAGGTTCCTGAGTAGAAATTAACTCAAGAATAGTTTCATCACTAGGCAAAGTAGGAAGAGGACCAAAATACTCAACATCTACTTTTAGATCTAAAATTTGGTTACCATGGCAATCATATTCTAAATGTATTTAATGGACATTAGTTGCCTCGGTATCAAGAGTGATTTCAAAAGTAGAAAAAATAGATGGAGTGTTGATGGGTTCTTTGATACGAGAATGATTAGATTCAACAGGAGGATTTAAAGGGGGTAAAGAAGATGAAAATATTCTTAGAGGTTCAGAAGGTGTGATTTTCTCTACCACCCAAGGATAATTGATATTAGGAGGATTAATAAGAAGCACATAACCCTCAAGTTATAAGTTATTATCTAAAAAAATGGTATGCACATCTTGATTGAAATCATGAATTTAGACTTAGGTCTTTTGATAATGCATGACATACAAGTCTCTAGATTGAGCTTGGGCCATGATATAATTGTTATTATACATGGGAGAAATTGTGCATGCTTGAGATTCAGGAGGATCTTCAAAAGGCAAAATACAAAGATTACTAAATGTTCAAGGAGACATGGTGAGAAGATCTTAAAATAATTTAGCCACTCCAAAATCATTATAAGTAAAATCATCTTCAAGTAAAGATGGCTCTTAAGCATTGCATGGAGGGGGGAAATCGGTAATATCATCCATGAGAGGAATAGTATGATCCCTTGGTAAAAGAGAAGGAGGAAACCATCCAAAATATATGGAGGTAATTTGGTGTTGTTGTAAGTATGCTATAATTCATTGGGATCATCATCATCATCAGAATCCACAAGAGTGACTTGTAAATCAGGATTCATATTTATGAACTTAGGTAAAGGAGCATTATTAATTTTAGGGATTATAGAAACATGATATTGTGATTTAGGATTAGATAATTGGATACTCCATGGGTTGGGATTGGCCTTATTCTTATAACATTTTTTGTTATGTAGAAATTTAATGCATTAACTACCAAAATAAGTAATGGTCCGCATTTGATGAGTCCAAGGATGACCAAGGAGTTTGTTATAAGATAAAGGAAGATCAATAACCATGAGTTTGGTCTGAATGGTCTTAGGACCAATGGTAAAGGGAAGACATATACAACCAAGTGGCTTTTGATTAGTTTTATCAAAACCATGACAAGTAAGATGGGTTTGTTTAAGATGACCTTTGTTATAACTAAGTTATTGTAGAATCCATAAAGAGGTCACATTAATACCAGAACCCTTGTCAACTAGAAATTTTTGAATAAATGTGATATTAATGGATATTTTGATTAAGAGAGGTGGATCATCACTAAAAAATAGGATTTCATCATTAATCATGTCCTCTTCAAGGAATTCAATGGAATGTTTGGAAGAGGGACATATAGATTCAATGGTATTAATGTTAGCTGGTTGTGAATCAATATAAGGTGGTTATTCATCTAAAGAAGATGGATCTTCGATATCTTAGAGTTGTTGCATAAGGAATTTATGATGATAAGGTGAAGTATGAACCAAATACATAAGAGGAATATTACATGGCATAGAGTTAAGTTCTTCAAAAAAATTCTAATGAGATTTAGAAGAAGAGCCACGAGATTTAGAAGATAAATTACACTTTGGAGGAATAGATGTGGTTGGAGGATCAAAAGGAGAAAGTTGTTCTTTAGGTGCTTCTGATTCAATATTGATGGTGGTAGTACATTTAAGCAATTATTCTTCCAAAGAAGGTTTCTTAGGCTTGGTAACATGATCTTTATGAGATGGTTTCCAATGATAATTGACCTTAGTTGTATTGACATATTGAGAGTTGTTAATGTATTAGTCATAATCAAAATTAATTGCACAAACATCCTTAAAAGTTGATTGATTATGGGAAGAAGATTTTTGGTTATTAGATGTAGAAGCTTTAGAGGATGGTCATTTTTGAGAAGCACTAGTGTATTCTTTACAATGATTTTTGATCATGGTTTTATGGTCAAATGAATCACCAAACATGTAAAAAATAACACATTTAGAAACCCCTATATAAGATTTGTGACAATGCCCAATGTCAGCATGAAACCCACTAAAGAGATTGGGATCATACCACTTAGGAGGAACATTAGGATATATGAAAGGTTTAGAGGGTGGTAAAAATTGTCTTATTTGATGTACCAAAAGAGGTATGTGAGATGGTAAAGGAATATCATTTTTGGTAATTCCTAGTTTGGTTTGAGAAGTGTTACTAGTGATAGCATTCGATGTTTGAAAAGATCCTTTAATAAGTTTAGAATTAGGTTCAAATTACTTCAAAGAAAGTCTTTCTGTTAATCTTGGTCAAGAGCTTAATTAAGAGTTTGAGGAGCAAAGGTTCAAACCTTGTATTGAAGAGTGGGAGTTAAAGTAGTGATAAAGAGTTTGAATAGGTTATCATCATACATAATATGATCAGCTTATGAGCTAAGTATTTCCATATTTTAATAAAGTCATGAGATAATTTGTTAGGAGATTGCTTAACATTTATGAAATGGCCAAGACAATTTTTAGGAAGATCATTGTGTTGAAACTCTTTAACTAAAGGATTGACCAAATCTTCAAGTTACCAAATATAATGTTGACGTAATTGATTATACCATTCTAATACATCACTAGTGAAATTTTTAACAGAGAGTTTAGTAGTAGCAAATATATTAGTTTGGATCCACTCTTTGTAGAGATTACCAAAGGCTTTAAGAAATGAGGTGTGGTCTTTAGTCCCATCATATTTGATAGTTGGTAATATGTTACAGGATTTAATAAATACATTAAAGAGAGCTAAAGGCTCATTTTGTATGGTTTGAAGCATCTTTTTATTCATTATTGGTTGATGAATAACATTACCTAAGGCAACTCTAAGAGGTGGAGGAATGTAGTTAGGATTAGCTTGAGGATGCATGATTAAAGGTTGATTAGCCACATTGATCAAGTGTTTTTGAAGTTTCATCATTTTAGTGGTATTAGAGTTTTGCATAATGTTCATTTGTTGAATCACTTAGGCTAATAATTAGGTTGTATTAGGTGGTAGGTTGGTGTTAAAAGGAACACTCACCGAATTGGTGTTGGGGGGAGGATTATTAGAAGAAGGGTTGTTAGTGGGATTGTTAAGTAAACTTGTGTCAATCACTTCCACATTAGTTTGAAGATTTTGAGAGGTTTCTTGGTAGGTGTATAAAGGATTGGATCCATCAACTTGATCTTGAGGTTTTATTTGAACCATGTTATAATTTTTAGATGGAGGAGAAGAAATTCCCCAAGGGTGATGGTGTTCTTGGGAGGAAAAGAAAGGGAGAAATGAACATCCCATATAAGACCTAAATGGATTAAGACTGTCTAAAAAGATTTTAATATAAGACCTCATTCTAACCAAAGGGAAATGATAGAATGCAAATTAGAAGAGGTGAAGAATTAGGTTGATAAATAAATAAAGTAGGAAATAAAACTGGGTTGACTAGTTCAACCTAGTGTAAAAATAGGACCTATAGACTATACTGGGTTGACCAGGTTGACTTAACATAGTGAATAGGGGAAAAAAATAGGGTATGTGATATTATAGGGTCAGATAGGTTAACCTATTATAGTAGACAGGGACAAATAAAAGATTGATGACAAGATGGGAAATAGAACAAGATAATTTTTTAGCTAATCTAAGAAAGTAAATGGTGAAAGTAAATAGATAGTCAATTGAATTGATGTTGTCCAATCCAACTGATGTACACAAATCAAAAACTTGCACCAATGCTGGCTAATGTAAGTTCTTGTACACACAATAGAGTAAAGAAGAATCAAATAACTTGGAAAGTAAAGATAACTAATTGGTCAACCTAGAATGTTAATTATATTATTACAAATAATTTTAAATGATAGGGAGTTGGCTATGAGTAATGTACTAGATAACAATATATGGATGGTTTTAGGTGAGTTTAGGATGAAAGGAACTATAGTGGAAATGATATAGGCTTGGTATTGGGGCCTACCCCCTCACTTCACACATCTCAATGATAAGGGTGTTAGGTGCTTAACTAGAATATACCATTAACCATGCTTTATACTTGACCAAAGCATCAAGTTAGCTTCCCCCTTAGTGATGAAATCCAAGTAGGTTGGCCTAGGTATTCAAATGTTAAAATGCTTGTTGATGTTATGTGATTTGGTCATGTGTGCATAAAATAGAAATCATGAAACTAAAAGGTTATTAAAAAAATTATTAATTAGACTATGTGAATGATTCAAAGCATGAAAAAAAATAAAAGAAAAGATGTGATTAGCATATAAGGTGAATTCCAACTTTTAAATAAGATATCATGAAAACACTATATACACAACATACAAAACTAGGTCAACAGGGTCGATATATTACTACTAAAGATAGGGTTTGGAAAACCTACTAGGTTGATAAAGTTGACCTATTTATTTCAGATAGCACACAGAACATAGAACTGGGTCAACCAAGTTAATCTAGTTGGTTGTGTAGGGGCAGTTTTGAAGACTACAAAATTGAAAGGAAAGTATAAAATAGAAAGAGATAGAGAATAAAAGATTGACCTTGATGGTTCAAAGATAGAAATGAAGGAGATTATTGATCAAGAACCTTGGATAAAATTGATCTAATCTATAGAACAAGGTCAAGCTATTTAACCAAGCTATACAAGAACCTACTATAGAAGCTAAAAAGTATACTAGGTCAACTTGGTTGATGTAGTAGGCTGAACTAGAAGTCTAGATAATTTGGAGACTTGTATTAGGTTAATATGATCAATCAAGCTATACAAGAACCTATTATAAAGTGTTAAAAATGTGCTAGGTTGACTTGGCTGACCTAGTAGGCTAAATTAGAAGTATAAAAAGTGCTTAAAACCTATACCAGGTCAAGTTGATCAATTGAGTTTCCTATTCCTATGCACATATAAAAATAATTGGGTCAACAAAATCAAACCAATATGTCAAAATATATGATAAAAATGATGACAAAAAGAATGAAAATAAGTTAAATAAATCCTGTAAGGGTTAGTTTCACATCGGGTTCAATAGAATGTAATGAAGGTGAAGCCAAAGTGAAGCTAATGGTAAATAAGAAAGTAAATAAAAATAGAAACATGAAGACAATCCAACCAATGGTGGGATAATATTCACATTAGGTTCACTAGAATGTATGCAATCAAAATTTCATGATGTATATTAATTAATCTTATATCGAATAAGATAGAGCACACCTATACTTTTGATTGGGTATACACTTATTAAATGGGAGCATGACCAATATGGGGATCCACTAGATCCAATTAGGGGATCACTTGTATCACTTGTCACAACATATCATGCTAGGAAGAGTTCCAAAGCCTAAAATCTAACACAATCACACAACAACCCTAGAAGAGTCCTATGATTTGATATTTGGCTTATGATAATAAACAAGAGAGTAAACTATTCTAATAATAAGAAAAATAAACTAATCTAGTATGCACCAAATCTTGTGGCACAATGTGAGGGGTTATATGAAAAGAAATAATATATATATATATATATATATATATATATATATATATATATATATATAGGGAACTTCAAATAATTTAAGTATGAGTAACACCCTAGTACATACAATATGAAGAGTTATATTATTTAAGCCAACACTTATGTTACTTCTATCTACTAAAAGAAAGGATAATAAATTTAGAATATACTTACCTAAATGTGAACTCATCATGATTCAATCTCTCCTTTGGAAAATGGGGATTCACAAGAAGTTGTTGTGGTTTATAAGGATCACTTTTTTAGGATAAACCATCCAAGACCTATCTACAAGACTAAATTCTCCAAAATAAGAAACCTAAGCTAAGACTCATCAAGTAGAACGGTGGAAGAGTAGATTGTGATGAAGTGCGAGTAAATAATAACTCTTTATTGCATCTTCTAATAATAATTGAAATGACCTTGTATATATATATGAGTATCTCACCCTAAAATCATTTAGGAACATCAACTGTGCTAGGTTGACTTGATCAACCTAGAACATTTTTGAGCTAATGCCTAAAGTCTATACTAGGTCAGCCATAATGCTAACAAACCTAAAGAGCTAAAGTGAACCTAAAATACACTAGGTTGACCTATTTTTTTGAACATGTTATAAGGGTGTGAAGAAAAGAGAATAAGGACAAAAAGACTAGAAGAATGTGCAAGGGAGGAGAAACAACTTAGAGAAAGGTTTTAGGAGATGAATGGACTGGAAATAATGTGGAAATAAGGGAAAACAATCCTATGAAGCACCAATGTTCTTCCCACCCATTTATTGGTGCACCACTTAATGCATTCACTCATAGAGATTGAGTCACGATGAGTTCCTACAAGATGTAAAGTGTCAGTATTTGATAAAAGTTAAAAATATTATATGTATACACATTATCTCTGAAGCCACCTCAAGGACCACCAACATAATATCATGACACTCACCAAGTAGGAAACATGATCTAAACCAACCTGAGAACTCACCTTAAAAAACTCATGCCTTATTATTTTGGAGAAACTAAGCAAAAACATCAAATATTCATATTAGGCATGTCTGGACTCCTTATAGCCCTACTTGGAACTTGCAAAGACCAAAAAGTTTAGTAGACATAATTTAAAGACCTTAAACTTCATATTTAGAGCTTTATCATATTCCCCCTTAAGCACATAAATTTTCATCACCTAGATCCTCCTCTGCAATATACTTCTTTCACAAATCTACTAGCCTATTAGGCTTCCATTTTGAATAAAACTTGAATAATTTGAAAAAAAAAACCTTCAAATTTTTGTGAATATTGATTTGACAAACCATTTATCCCATTCAACATATTAAGAAGCTTCATACCTCAAATCATAAGGAAAACCACTTTTATAACATAGCCCAAAATGCTAGAATCTTAAAACAAACGAGGTCAACAAACCTCTTTCTGGTCAATGCCCACTTATGAAACTTATTGCACACCTAGAGATAGTGAATACACACTTCTAGACCAAGATTTGTGCCTTCAAACATTTGGAAACCTTGAATTAATAAACCATGGCTTTGATCTTCAACAAGAAAGATAAACTTAGGAACACACAAAAACCTCCAAAAGGCACAAATAGGATCATCAAGACACAAAACCACCTGGAACACATCACAAAGAAGTGCATAGACATTTATAAGCACCAAACACTTCTTTACATTACATCAATCTCATTATTCCACCTAAAATCACCCTTTCTAATCCTATAGACACTACATACATAATAAAAACACCTTATGACATCACTCTGATCTCATCAAAGCACTTTTCCCATCTTAACACATCAATACCAACTAGAAACAATCATCTCTTTCCTTCCAGGACCTTTTGAAGAACATCACAAAAAAAACTTACTTATTCACCGAAAGGAGTCTCTTAAGAAGCATTAACAGAGATCTCTACACCACAATGCTCTAAAACAAAGTGAAGCCAGGAGTGGCCCACATCTCCTCAATAACCACTGAAATCATTTAATATTTATAAGACTTCTTGATCTGGTTCTCCTTAGTCTAAACTTTGATAACTTGTTCCTTTTATACATTACTCACTTTCTCTTTTATGATAGGATATATAACATTTGGAATAACTATGGAATCTTGACATACCTTGATCACCGAAGTAGCTTCTTTGCATTTTAGAACATCACATTAAGACTTTGACAACATAGGAACCAAGTTTGAAAATTTAACACACACAATAGGTTTCTCATTAGCATCGAAAAACACCTCAGAACTAGCCTCAACTAGAACCTTGGTATTTTCCTTGAGCTTGGTTTCTTCATTCACAACATGAGCAAACAATGAGATCTCTTGTCACTTTCAAACTTCTATAGCATTCTCCACCATAGAAAAAAATTACTTGAACCTAAATACTCATCATGACTCACACTTACCAATTTTGATTTCCATGATTTAACTTGCCTTTGCACTCTAGGAACCTAGTTAAACCTATTCTATCTTGTAGGCCTTTACTTGCAGAATCTAGCAATGTGACCTCTCTATTGACAATTGAAGCACACTATACCTTTTACAAGAAACTTATCTTGCATTAACTTGTTTGGATGATGATTAGAAAAATTTCCATCATCAAGATAGTTGGATCACTTAACTTTGTTCACACCTTTTGACTAATGACACACATCATAGTTCTATGCAAACTCATTTCTAATAGGTCTCTTAAATTATCTAGCTCTATGCCCAAACTAATTACATGTTTAAAAATAACCATTAAAACTTGTATACCTCAGAGAATTTGGTTGTCTGATCTGATTGTCTTCACTCTACTAGCATATTCATTCCTTGACTGATTGTTGACATTGAAGGTCTGATTTACATTAGTCTTCATCTTGTCTTGAGTTATATTTTTTGGTTCTTCTTTGTATCCAAGACTAGTTCTATCACTTGCATGCTTTTGAGTGCTCAGAATATTGTCTAGATCACTTGAGATTTTTTTAGATCTCATAGATGACTACATCTTACTAGATGTCTTCTTTAAATCAAATTTTAATGACTCATTTTTAATTACATACCTTGAACATTCATCTTCTTTAGCTTTCAGGATTATAGACAAGATTTCCAATTGACAACTGAGATTCTTGACTATATCTTCATATTCCTTAGTGTCTTCATTCATTATTGCTTCAAACACATTGAATTTCTCCTCATAGTCCTTGATTTGAGACTTCATATTCTTGTTAATCTTTTTCTCAATCTTTAGTTCTTCAAGAGCATTCATCAATTCAGTCTTACAGTCCATCTCATCTTTATCATCTTCTAAATCACTCCAAGTAGACTCCTTTTGATATGAGCAAATTCCTTCCTCAGCCACAAATAGATCTTCATCTTTAATAGGACCATTATCTTCATGATCATACTCAGAGTCACTGTCTTCACTCTCATATGATGAGCTATAATATTCTTTGGTTTAGAGACTCTTCTTGTCTGTGAAGTACTTCTTCTTATTGTCAAACCTTCTGATTCCCTATTTGCTTTTATCAGACTTGAAAGATCTCTTTCCATTATCATGACCTTAACCATGCTCTTCATCATCATTATTCTTATGCTTGTGAGGTTACTTATTATAAAAATTTCCTACCTCTCCATAATTGAAAAACTTGAAGAGTAGTTTACCCTTATAATTTCTTGACCCTAATTTTAATTTCCTTGTAAACAAAGCAATTAGTTCATCTTCATCAATATCAGATGTGTCATCCTCCTTGATTTTCTTACCTTGGAACTTATTCATTAGCTTAATTTTTGTCTTGAATGTTACTTCCTTATTTGGTTGTATATCATCATTTACTCTCATCTCATAGGCAGTAAGAATGCCATGCAATTCATCCATATTTAACCAAGTAAGATCATGACTTTATTCTACATTAGATATTTTAGAGTCAAACTTGAGAGAGACCTTAATACCTTTTAAACTAAAGTATATTCTTCAAGATTCTCTCCAAGACCTCTAATGATGTTCACAATCTCATCAACTCTCTATAAAAAGGATGCCACAAAATATTCTTCCTTCATCTTAAGATTCTAGAATTATCTTTAGTGAGTCTACAACTTTTCCAACTTAACCTTTGAATCTCCTTCATAGATAGTCTTCAATTTATCCCAAATTTCCTTTGTAGATATGTAATGGATTACCTTGGTGTATTCATTCTCTTAAAGACCACAAGTTATAACATTTATTGCCTTAGAATTTTTCTCAAATGACTTCTTATTTGTAGTATTGGATGGAGGAATAGTGAGTGTAGAATAACCATCCATAATAGATTTCCAAGTGTCAAATCCTAGGAACATGATGTAGCTCCTCATCCTCACACTCTGAAAAACATAATTGGATCAATTGAACATTGGTGCTTGCTTAGTGAAAAAACCTCCTTGTATTTGATGGCTACCCATATTATACCTTATATCTCCTTCAAGTTGTCAAGCCTTTACCAAATGACCAAATATGATACCAATTATTAGAGGTAAAATCACTAAATTGGGGGGTTAATAAGTTATGCAAGATATTTTAACTTTAATTCCAATCCTTTAAACACTTAAGCATTCAATACAACCATTCATAAAGCATACAAGATGTTTATAACAATGAATAATGAAGATTATGCAAGATCACACACATAACACAAGATATATTTGGTAAACCCTCTTGAGGAATAAAACCCACTCTTAAGATTGAAAACACATGGATTATTTATCCTATAAGATGATCACAAATAGGATACTGTTCAAGTTATTATGACCAAAATTTAGTTAAATACCTATTTCATAAGGAAAACCTACCCCTAGGATGATCAAGTCCTTTTGAACACCTATTGGTCAAGTCCTTTTGACCAACTTTAGTAAAACACCTATTTCAAAAGGAGCACTTACCCATAAGATGATAAAGTCCTTTTGACCACCTAAAGGTCAAGTCCTTTTGACCTAGGTGTTGAGCACACTACCAACACCTATGAAATGAACACATCTTGATCACTAATTACCTACCAATCTGATGGATAATGTATATCAACTCTCTTTAACTCTACACACTACATATTTCACACTTTGATTTACCCCTCAAATCAGCTACCAAACTCACATAAACATCATCTATCCTTTGCTCATCCTCAATCTTCAAACCTATAAGAGCACTATCCTTGACATCAAATATATGACCTATAGTTCATACACATAGTCATAAAACTACTTTGATCTATAACCCATCCACTCAACACATACCCTTTCCTTCAATCCACAACTCTCACATCCACTTCTTCACTCAGGTCTTTCACATCTAGAAATTAACACATTTTGTTTCACCTTTTATAGAGCCTTCATGATTAATATATTATCAGTCAGCATTTAGAATTGCCTTAAACCTTAAGGAATCTTTCACATTAAGACACAAATTAATACTATCCTCATAGGCTGGCCACAGCATCCATGGGTAACACTTAGGCAACTACACCTTTCAATTAGGCCTTAATAGCCCTTATAGGTCTTATGGAGACCTATTCACCCATTTATCACTGCATTGAGAAATTTAGAAACATAAGACCACTTAAAAATGCATATTTCCACTAAATAAGACCCCTTATACATCCTAAAATGATCACAATAATCACAACACTCCTCTTCTAAATCCAAATAGATCAATCTTTGACCTTATACATAGAAACACCATAAATGAACACACAATCAACTTATAATCATTTGTTCTTACTAAATATAGATTGGTGAAACCCATAAAATCAATACAAAGCATCCTTAGGGAGTATAAAACACTCTCCAATAGTGAATTTCCCTTAAAACATTCAAATTCTATAAAAAAACAACTTAAATAACCTTCTTGTGTCACTGACAAAACATAGTCAAAGCACATAGTCAATTTTGGAGATCAATATCTATAATTGTATGAAAATCCAAATATTCTAATCAACATTGATAGATGTGCCTTGAAGTCCTCTATAAATTTTCTTTTTACTACATCAATAAATTTGTCTTGGATCGAAAGATATGAGCAAAATATTGCAGATAATTCTTCCCTCACAAATTCAAATCTTTGAATTCCAATGGTCACTGAGCAACTATTAAAATTTAAAGACTTTTCCATCATATTATGTCCTCTCATCTTAGATTAAACATGCACCATTGATCCCTTCTGATCTTTAACTATGCTTTACTATTAAACATAAAACATATTGCCTTATTTTGTGCACCCTTATGAAACTGACCAAATATGAACTGTCAATCTCTACAGATCATCCAAGTCAATAACTTGTAGTGCTCACCATTTGATATTGATCATAATTCTCAAGATTATAACACTTGAAACCCTCACATGCCTTCTGCACATTTGACTCTTTGACTTTGACTTGCACTATAGATATTTTGATAGTATGAATGCTTGTAAATTATTGGTCTTCTATCCAAGCTATGTGAATGTGACATTCTGAATCTTACATGCACTGTTAGATCAAGGTCATGAGTTAATGCACACCATTAGATATACTAACTAGATTATCTTAGGTTTTAATGTAGTTTATCTTGATAGTCTCTAGCTCATCACTATCTTCAAGTGCAACTTTAAAGATTTATAACTTGAGCTAAAAACACTTCAATAGTCCAAATCTTTAGGGTACCTTCTTAGAATTATAGAAAATATCTCCATTATCTCTTTTGACATAGGTTGAATTTCTAGTTACCAAAAATAAATACTCAATCTTCCTGGTTCATCCATATTTACATGACATGCAATGATGGTCTGGATAAGTATGGGAACATAACACATTCTATCTAAGAAGCCAACTTTACCCCTTAATAAATTTTGTTGTGATCAATTAAATGACATGATATTTGAACCATATGATCACATTTCATAGGGGAATCCATCCATATATTAATATACTCCTAGAATTATGTACTTAAACAAGCTCTCCAATCATCCTTGACCTCTAATAGGACCCTTCACACATGCTCAATACTTCAGACCCATCCCTAACCATGCAAAAATTTAAGATCAACCAAGCCTACTTCAATCATACTAGGACAAACACACTTCACACTTTATCATTGATACTAAGACTATGAAGACACTTCATCCACTCACTTGGACACCTCCATGACATCACTAATGACTCTCAAATAATGGCTAACATTGTTTCTAACTTTTCCATGAAAATTTGATTGAAAGACTCATTGAAATAGGTATATGGATCATGAGGTTGATCCCATGAATACTGGACATCATGCTCTTAGGCAAGGTTGTTTTGAGTAGGAACTAAGGCTCTTGAAGTAGAGGGAGAATTCGGGTTATAACCATTATAGGATTTTGATTGCACTTACTATCCTTGACCTTGAGGATGACCTTAAAATGGTGGTCTATTGCCTTTATAGTTAGGGTAGGAGTGATTATATTGATAGTGACTTTAGAAAGGCCTCACTTGCTGTTATTATATGATCCTCTTGAGACCTAATATCTCTTGCTCTATATCTCTCATTATTTTTACCTCATTAGACTTGCTTGGTTGATTAGGGGAAACATGCTTATGTTTAGGTGTAGGAATGGGAGCAACAATAGGTGTATGGATTTACAGTCTCGGGGAAATCTTCCTAACCTAAATCAAACAATTCTCTACTCTTATGGCCACTTCATAGGCATTAGGCAATGTGATCCCTCCCATAGATTGTATCATCATAACACTATCACTCTCAAAATCTTTAAGATAGTAAATGAAAACATGGTGAGCTATGGGTCTTACCAAGATTGGGATCCTATACCATGTCTTATAAAATCTTGTGTTGAAGTTTTTAATGACTTCTTGAGTTGCTCTCCTTATGCTGGTTATTTGCTTAGTCAATGACAAGTTATCACTCTTTTCTTCAAATCTTCTCCTCAAAGCATCTCCCAACTCATCCCATGTGGTGATAGATTTAGGGGCTGATGTACCATACTAGTCAAGAGCTTTCCATTTGAAAGAGATAAAAAACAACCTTATTTATATGTTTTCCTCAATGATGTGATGTATATTACAAAAGGTAACAACATTTATAACATGCTCAATAGGGTGATGGCAATCTCAATGGTGTATGAGGAAACACTTTTGAGGGTAAATATGGGAGTGTCATCATAGTGGGCAAGTCTCATAGGACTATAACTATTTAAGGAAACAAAAGGTAGGTTCCTTGCCATGGTATTGTAGACACCAAAATCGTGTCTACCCCTTGGTCGTCCTCCCCCCTTGGTACCCTTGGCCCATTTCCTAACACTTCTCCTAAACCCCCTCAATTTTAAATTAAAATAAAACAAATATTTTAATTTATTGGCCCCTTTCCACCTCACCCATGCCACCTTGGATCCCCTCCTTGGATGCCCCCACATATTTCCTAGCTTTAATTTCCCAAATCCTCTCTTAATCCTTCCTCTCGTGGCCATTTAAGCCCCTCACGACCTTTTTCCCATGACCATTTTGACCCTGAAAATGTGCAAGAATGGACAGAGGCTAATTTTAGCCTCTGTCACCATTTTTTTGCTGCTGACGTCGGTCATTATTCGGCTGACATCGGCGGTCCTGTTGGCGTCGGTCTCAATTAAAACTGCATTTTTGCAACTGACCTTTCTCCCCCGCAAACATGAACTCTTTTGGTGCTTGGCATTCTGTTTCTCTCTCTCTCCCTCTTGCACAACAAGCATTAGCAGCTACAGGCACTCTACAAAAATAGCCCTAGGCTCTTGGCATTTGCAGGTCCTTCAACAGCTCCAACAATAGGTTTCCTCCATTCTTCCTTCAGCAAGCAGGAGGTAAGCACTTTCCTTGTTTTCATTTAATTTCTTATTTGAATTTATCTGCTAATCCAACCCACTATCCACAACCTTCCTTGTCTTTCCCTGAGAGGCTGAAAAGCCTTCTCAGATCCCTGTCTCCCTGTCTTCCCTTTTTTTGCCTCTGTCACCTATTCAGTCCATTTGCAGACAATATTCTCTATCCCTCAGACCTCCAGACAGTCCCTCTGACTCCTAAACAGACTTTCAGACCCTCAAACGACCTCTTAGACTACTCTACAGACCAAAACCAGACCTGAAACTCATCCCTGACCATTACCCCGACTGACCTCGACCATTTCCCATACCGACATCGGCAGCATAACCGACGTCGGCGACCATACTTGACGGACGTCGGCAATACCACTGACGTCGGTGACTGTGCAAAGCAGACTGCTGCATATCAGGTATGCTTTTACTTTTAGTTTCTTTCATTTAGTCTTTTATCATTTCTATTTCTATCAATATTCTATTTTTAACAGTGGACTATCATCCTCCAAGAAGCCTTTGCACTTCTAGGACCAAGCTTTTGCTTGGCAGTCCACTTTCCTGTCATCTAACATTTTTCATGTTTTAGTCTCTTTCTCTTTCAGGTGTCATCCTCCACAACCAAAGAGGAGTTCCTGCTATCATCTAAATCTGGTGCGCAAGTCCATGATCTGGGTACGTACAAACCCTCATCCTTTCTTCTTAGTTTATCATTTTCCCTTTCTTGAATGTGAAAAGTGAAATCTCGTATAGAAACATTCTGGCACGCCCGGTGGGACCCTAGGGTCTTCCTTGGGTTCTTTTCTTTTCTTTTCATATAGGGTGCACTAGGTTTCTCCTTTTCACCTCTTTCTTCTCTATCTTCCAAAAGACATCATAAGCAGGATTAAAAAGAACTCTTCTTTCTTTTCTTACATCATAGACTAGTCAAAAATCATACTCTTCACCCCTTTCTCAACTTGTCTTCATACGAACTAACATTTCGACTTGGGCTTAAAACACACTGCATTTCATTTTTGCTTGCTTGCATTTCTTAGTCCACATCTAGTAATTAGACCGCATCATGAATTAATCACACTTATGTTACACAACCAAATCACTTACACAAATCAAACATCAAACTTACTTGAGACAAGGCCCGACTGGGATTTCATCCCCCAGCGGATACCTTACCCCTCCCTGGCAATCCCACTTGGATTTCATCACCAAGGGGAAAGCCCACTCCATTCTCTGGCAGAGGATAATCTTTAGGGAAGGTATATTTTGGCTAAGCGAGACCAACTTATCACTGGGCTCGTGAAGTGAGGGGAGCTTGCTCCTTAGCACCAGGCCATGTACCGAACCAAACCCAGACTCTTGAGCGCCTAAACAAACCTGAAACCATCCATAGACTACCTCTTCTAGGACCCGTCTCAAAAGCCAATCTTCCCAAACATCACTTTAAGGCATAAGCCACAAGATTCTAAAAGTTGATTCTTAGGATTTAACGCTTAGGATCTGCTTGTGTTCATCTTTTCTATTCTTATCTGCTTGTTTGAGCTAGTGAGGACGTTCTTCTTCCTTTTTTTCAAAAACTCTCAAATCTTCTAAGTTTTTGAAAACCACAGTCATCGGCATCAATTTTTCAACCAACCTCAATCACTGTCACAGTCCTTTTTTTTAAAACATCAGCCTTAAAACCCGACCCTTTTTCTGCTAAAAACCACATTCTAAGTTTCTGGAACTAAAAAAACACAGTTTCTAAAACTTGACCCTATTCGCCTTGAATGGTTTTGACACGGAATCAAACCAAGGCTCTTCTTGACCACGCGAGACATCAACCGCTTCCGCCTTCCCCGTCCATAACCAGTCCTATAATGGAGTTCCACTCGGAGACCGAAAGAACTCCTACTCGACCGACCCCGACTCAGACTCCCATAGTCCCTGAAGGGGACCAAGATTTTGAAATATTTTTGGACCTCAATGTCAAAGCTTTGCAACATTATCTCGTGTGAAGTTGAATGCGAGACTCCTTAGGCAACCCAATTTATGGGATGCCGACTTCCTTAGTCAAGACAATGATCACATCAACAACGTCCACAATTCAACCTATAGACAATCAAGCCAACACCTCGACTAATAACCCGACCGTGTCCTATCTTCAAAAATTTAACCTCTCCTTCTAGACCTACCTCCATGGGGGTTTCGGCACCCCCTCAACCTCAAACTACTCAACCAAATCCTACACCTTTCCAAAACCTAGTGGTCTCTATCCCCCTACTCTTGCACCTATCAACACAAGAGTAACTACCTACCCTTCAGCAAGTGCGGCCACCCCTCAACCACCTTTGATATCCCCTATCCAATTTGTGCCTACCAACCCCATAACACAAGTGCCCTTGGATTCAACATCTACCCTGATGACTAGCTACCCATATGTTGCGCCTACACAAGCGCAACCAACCATGTCATATTCCTCCTCTAGCCTCTTTCAAGTGCCCTACAACCTAGGGGGCACTCCACCCACCAATCCGTTAGCAGACATCATCAAAATGCTGATGGACAAGATGTCTAGCATAAAGACCTCTGTTTCTGGTTCACGTAATGCCCTCTCATATGAGCAAATTTGCAAGGAACTCATTCATCCCTCCGTCCCAATTAGGCCATATCCCAGTCAGTGGGAGCTTCCTAAATTCTCTCATTTTTAGAGCAAGGAAGACCCGCAACAGCACCTATGAGCATTCAGACATGCCTGTTATCTCATTGCACACCACGATGAATTACTTTTATGCACATTTCCTATGTCACTCTCTGGTGCTGCTCTTGACTGGTACAACTCTCTTGCCAGCCATTCTCTCTTCACATTCACCCAGTTGGCATAACTCTTCCTTGATCATTTCTCCATCAACATCACCAAAAAGGTCTCAATCATAGACCTCTATTCTATCTGGTAGTTTGAGGATGAATCCATAGCTGATTTTATTGCTCGCTGGAGAAGCCTCATCAATCAGCTCTCATTTTCCTTGCCCCAACCCAAACTTATTGAAATTTTCTCTCAAGCCTGTGCCAAGCATATTTATTCTACCTTGCAGGTTCAGACCTTTCGCACCTTTGACAAAGCCTTCATGATGGCCCGCAAGCTTGAATTACGTGCCATCAGGGAGATCAAAGTCAAGTTGCGGAGTAAGAATCCCAACTCAAAGACCAATGACTCCTCTTCTTCTAAACCTTCTTCATCTAATCCTAAGTCTAAGGCATCAGCAAACGCTGTAGTCATTAGACCTTCATCCTCTTCACCTTCAACCAACTAGCCTGAGCCATCCACGTCCCAAAGCATCACCTGCCAATTCTAGCAAAGGTACGTGCAACGACAGTATACTCCGCTCAGAGAGTCATATGCCTCTATGCTGGACAAACTTGTCAAACAGGGGGTTCTCAATCTCCCCCAAATCTGACCACCTCCACAATTTGATCCCTCACGTGCCATCCCATCGTGGTATAGGGAAAACAACTTCTGCAACTACCATCGTGTTAAAGGGCATGACATGAGAAACTACAAGACCCTTAAGAACATCATCCAAGACATGCTTAAAAAGGGTGACCTCATCCTCGACAACCCCAATGTGCCACCCAATCAAGGCATAGACATCTTCAAGCAACCATTTACCAATCATCCTCCGACCCAAAACAATGTCTAGACTATGACTGACGACACTCATGAACATAACATACGAATAGTCAATACGGTCTCACCCTTCATCCCCAACCAACCTCTCTCACAAACTCAAGAGGTTAGTCCATCCATTAGTCCATCACATGTGGATGAACCTCCTTCTCCAATTAGTTCTCCATCAACCTCTCTGATACTGGAGGATGCCTCAACCATACCAGCACCACCAGTCTCACCATCCTCCTTTTGCTACCTATGGAGGACCCAACCCTTCCTACTCCTCAACTGCAAGTGAAGGGTGCAATCATTCCTGCCCTTTACCCTCTTGAAGAGCCTCATTCTTTGGTTTCTTCTCCACCTAGGGAAGAACCTGTCTCTCCTCCGTCTCCAACCAAAGACAAACCCATTGCGACTTCATCATGCCTTGGGTCCGAGACTGCTACATCAATCTCATCTTCGGACCCACAACCGTCAACATCTTCTCAAGGACCCAAATCTCATCCAACATCTTCTCAGCCATTTTCCTGATTAGTGGAGAAACTCAGACTTCTCCCTACAAGAAAAGTGGAGCATTTGATTCTGTGGGAGTGACTTAAAGCTCTTCAACATGCCCGTGCCATCTCATCTCATGCCACCAACCCACCCATGGTAAAGTCTCCCAAGACTTCCAACCAAGACTAGACCTCCACTTCTAGACCTTCCAAACCTCAACCAACCACACCAGGACCGAAACCCTCATCTACCCCATCAAAATCGATCAAGTCACTCGGTGTTTGCCCTATCGCTAACCTCACTCATCCACAAGTGAAGGTGGACTTAGACCAGGCCTCGACCAATAGTAGTATTCAAACAAAATCAAAGAAGACTACTAAACCATAGAGGCAAACTCCTCCTCCTCTGTCACCATTGCCCTCCATTTTGGGCCCTCATCCTTTGACCATAATCAGAGTCCTTCCCACTCCGACCTCTAATCAAAACAATTTGCCTCCTCTGCTTCCTTTGCCTACCATAAGCCTACCCTCTCCAAAAAAGTTGGCACCTCTCATGAAGAAAGTGTCACCTCCTCATGTGGCCGCACCATCAACCCATAAGGTGGTACGAAAGCCTCCTTCAATGCCGCCCAAGCAAAAGTCACCAACATCTCACGCATCAACAAGCACAGACCCTTTAGTGGGCTCATATGCTTTGATATTGCATCAGCTTTTGCAGACCTCTATCATAACCCTTCTGCCCATCAAGCCCTTCCAACCCCTCGGGTCAAAGCCTTCCTGGTTTGATGATACTAAGATTTACCTATATCATCATACGCCAGGACACAACATCGAGACTTGTTGTGCCCTCAAGGCTATCATTCGCCGCTACATGGAGAAAGACACTCTTCTTCTTGAGGAAACTATTGACAGAGCCCCAAAACCTTCCCATATCCCTCCAACCTCTTCAACCACATCGACATCTCATCAGCAGGCCATGACCCCTTCATCTCCTTCACCCCTATCTTCAAAATCAATGCCATCCACATAACCACTAAGTCACAAAAGGACAAGGCAAAAGAAAAAGATGCCATTCCTTGGACCTATCCTTTTATCAAGCCACCTCGACCACCAAAACCTAAAATATCTATCCTTGGTGCGTCTCAACCCTCTTCTTCTTTTTCAGTGGCAATCCATGACTCCATGTTAAAACAGCTTCACCAGATGCCCGTGAAGATGACCGTGTATGACCTTATCCAAACTTCACCCCAGCATCGTCAAGCCCTCATTAGAGCCTTGCAGGCAGTGGAGGTCCAATCTGAGGACCCCCAACCACTCTTTGCCCTGGTCCACTCGTTATCTCCCGTTGCCTCTATCACTTTCAATGATTCTGAAATTCCTACATCTAACACGGAAGATCAGGATGCTGCTCTCTTCATCACTGCCTATGTTGATCGAACCCACATTAAGTGCATTATGATTGATAGAGGTGCCAGCATCAACATCATCTCCACCCATGTCTTTGATCAATTGGCCCTCCCCAAGAATTGTGTATCCAAAACTGATGCAATCTTGTGATCTTTCAATGACACCACTACCACAACCATTGGCATATTCATCCTTCACATTCGTGTTGGCCCATGCACAGTCCCAGAGCTCTTCTATATCATCAAAGGAGAGTTTTAATATAACATGTTGCTAGGCTGACCCTGGATCTGTGCTATGGCTTGTGTCCCCTCTACCCTGCACTGTTGTGTGAAATTTGAGCACGACGGGCAAGTCCACACCATTCCTGCCGACCCATCACCTTTCAAAACTTGTAACACAACCTATCGACCAAATGATGTCCTCATCCTATCAAGCCATCAACCTTGGCACTACCTCCATCCATGGAAGCTTTGACCAGTTCACAATCGGCGGTCACCCTCACCCCTCCTCTTCAAGCGGTAACCAAAGACCCCATGGAAGACATCTTCCAATGACTTTCACTTGGGGAATATCACTTGTTGACCTTAGACATGTTCCAAACTCTGCAAGAGTATGGATGCCTTTACCACAGCCCCAGTTACGATCACCAAATCGAGATGGTCGTGTCTTATGGTCCTCCTCACCTCCGAACCAACCTTGTCTATGGGGGGCTCAATCAAGCTCCTACTGATGGCAATCCTCTCTCTTCACCACAACCATTCACATCAGACTTCTCATTTCTTGGCAACCCTGCCTTTGCACACACCTACCTTTATAGGTGTGCATGGAAGGGTTTTGGCTTTAGACATTATGAACAAGGCTCCCATCAGCCCATCAAACCGCTCAGTGATGACAATGCCAAGAAACGGTATGGCCTAGGTTTTTAAGACCTTACTCAGGCTCCTACAGACTTTTGCCCCATCAACCAATCTCCTCCAAGCTCGCCCCTTCTTCCCCCTTCACCTATGGAGTCGGTGGTTTCCATCCCTCCTAGTTTTTTTTTTGCATAAACACCATCCGCCTGGAAGCCCTGACCTATCAGCTAAATGGGGTGTCCAGGTCTCTCCCTCTCATTTATCCCTCCATGATAGAAGATGAGTCAGCGACCATGAACACTATCCACTGCATAGATGACGATGCCATTTTATCTTACATGGGCATCGACGATTCTTTCATCTAGTGCTCCCTCCCTTCTGAGACCCAAGTTATGTTAAATGAATCAACCATTGACATCAACCCCCCTTCTTCTGATGTTACTCACATCTTAAAGATTGGCCAATCTTTAGACGCTCAGGAGTAGCTAGACTACACCCAGTTCTTCTCAGACCATAGCAAGGCCTTTGCCTAGACCTATAGTGACTGCCTGACATCGACCCCAACATTGCCACCCATAACATCGTCACCAAACTAGAGGCGAAGCCTGTTAGGCAAAAACTTTGAAAGATGCATCCTTGCATTGCGCTAATTGTTAAAGAGGAGCTTCAACGCCTTCTTTCTATCTCTTTCATCCAACCTATCGATTATCCGTAGTGGGTCTCTAACATCATCCCTGTCACCAAAGTGACTGGGGGATTTGGATCTGCACGGACTATCGCGACCTCAACCTAGCCTGTCCCAAAGATGACTTTCCTCTTCCCAACATTGACCAACTTGTTGATCTCAAAGCTGGTCATGAGATGCTATCTCTCATGGATGGGTTTTCAGGATACAACCAGATCCTGATTGCACCAGAAGATCAGCACAAGACTACCTTCATCACCCCATGGGGGAATTTCTGCTATCAGGTCATTCCTTTTAGCTTGAAAAATGCAGGCACCACTTATCAGTGTGCCATGACTTACATTTTCCATGATCTCCTCCATAAAATCATTTAGGACTATGTGGATGACCTGATCGACAAGTCCAAGCTTTGCCGTGACCATTTGACCATCCTCAAAATCATCTTCTCTCACCTTATTCAATACAATGTCCACCTTAACCCCAAGAAATGCATCTTTGGGGTCCTCTCAGGCAAGCTCTTGGGTTTCATCATTTCTTTCCGTGGCATCGAGATAGATCCCACTAAAATTTATGCTATCCTTGAGATGCCACCTCTGGCCAATCTCAAGCAGCTTCACAGTCTACAAGTGAAGCTCCAGTCCATTCACTGTTTCATCTCACAACTTTCTGACCGCTGCCAACCTTTTCATCATCGCCTTAAGAAGGACATCTCCTTTAAATGGGATAAGGACTGCCAAGAGGCTTTTGAAGCCCTCAAATGCTATCTGGTCTCTCCACTAGTCCTCATTCCACCTAAAGATGACCAACCCTTCTACCTTTACATCTCAGCCACCAACCATTTGTTAGGTGCCATGATCGCGCATCGAGATGAGCATCACTGTGAGCAAGCGGTTTACTATATCAGCCAAACACTTGTTGACTATGAAACTCAGTATACTCATATCGAGAAAATCTATTTGGTGTTAGTCTTTACTGCTACTAAGCTCTGCCATTATCTTCTTAACCACAAGACCTTTGTCATCACTCACACTGACCCTCTTAAATACATGCACTCCAAGCCATATGAAAATCAACGTATGGCTCGGTGGCTCATGCTGCTTGCTGAGTTTGACCTTGAGTTCATCCAACAAAAATATATCAAGGGGCAAACCATTGTTGACCAACTAGCAGATGCCCCTCTTCCCAATAATCAACCTTCTCAGTGCGAGTTTCCTGACGAGTCTATTGCCACGCTTCCACCGATGACACCGTCTATCAAATGACCATGTTCTTTGACGGCTCCAAATGTCAACTCAGTGGGGGTGCAGGAGTCATTCTCATCCCACTTGAAGGTGAGCCCATGCCTCTATCTTTCAAGCTCGACTTTGATTGTACCAATAATATGGCTGAATACGAAGCCTTAATATTGGGACTTTAAACTATCCTTTCCCTCAGCATCAAGTCAATCAAAATTTTCGGTGACTCAAAACTTGTCATCAATCAGATCAATGGTTCATACCTCTATAAAAATGAAATTTTAAAAAGATACAAAAACTGTGCTGACACTCTTCTGGCCTCTTTTGACCATTACCTCTTGCAGACTGTTCCTTGATCCACGAACAAGTTTGCAGACACCATGGCTTCTCTCGCCTTGCATATCGCATCTTTGTCATCTTCATCTAGACTTTTTGTCACAGTGCATCATGTGCCACTGCCTTCATACATTTCTACTAACATCAACCATGTCAACACCATAGACTCTAGTCCATAGGATGTTTGGTATAAACATCTTGTGGACTACTTGTCTCATTCTATCATCCCTCCCAATCTCTCTAGCAATGCACGGTAGGCTTTCATCAAATGCACGGCTCACTATACCATGCTAGGGGGTCTTCTCTATAAGCGAGGCTTTGACAACCTCCTTCTTTGCTGTCTAACCTCCACTGAAGCGTCTCATGCCATTAAACAAGTCCACGATGGAATTTGTGGCAAACACGTCAGTGGGAACTTGGTTGCCAAGCGCATCCTTCGCCTGGGTTATTTTTGGCCCACTCTTCATCAAGACTGTAGCGACTATGTTCGATGTTGCATCAAGTGTCAGCAGCATGCTAACTTGCTTCATCTCCCTAGCCACGCCTTACAAGTTGCTCAAGATTTCTGGACTTTTTCACAGTGGGGTTTAGATCTCATCAGTGAAATTAACCCTCACTCATCTCTTCGTCTTCAGTCCATCATCACCGCCACTGAGTATTTCACTAAATGGGTGGAAGTCATTCCTCTGGTCTCCACAAAAGCTAACAAAATTGTCAACTTCATCAGCACCCACATCATCTATCATTTCGGTGTTCCTCATAAAATCATCACCGATAATAGCAAGTCATTCAAAAACAAAACCATCCAAAAACTCTGTGACTCATTTGGCATCAAACTCAGCTTCTCTTCACCTTACTACCCACAAGCAAATGGGCAGGCCGAGGCTTCCAACAAAATCTTAACCAAAATTCTCATGAAGGTGGTCAATGACATTGGAAGGGATTGGCACATTCACATTTCCTTCACTTTGTGGGCCTACCGAACTAGCATCCGAACCTCTACGGGTGCTACCCCTTTCTCTCTAGTGTACAAAATAAAGGCTGTCCTACCTCTCAAAGTATAGATCCCATCTCTCTGCATGACATTCTTTCTAATGATGACTTTCATCAAGATCACTTAGCTTAACTTGAGTTACTTGACGAACATCATCTTGCTGCCCTCAACCATCTCTATGTCTATCAAAATCACATCAAGCGAGCCTATGACAAAAATCTACGAGAACGAGATTTCAACATCGGAGACCTCATCCTCAAAGAAAATCAGCATGTGACCAATATAGAGTGAAGTAAATGAGGCAAGTTTGCCCCAAATTGGCTCAGACCTTTTATCATCATGCATAAGTATGGGTCAGGGACTTATCATTTGTCCTCTCTCAACGGATGACCAGAACCTGAGCCTCTTAATGCATTGCATCTATGACCATTTTACTGTTAGTCGAGTACTCGTCCACTTGACATTTAACTTGAGCTCATCCCTTGAGCAATCCCCATCCTCTTAATCCTAATTCTTTTTAACCCTATTCCCCTAAACAAATACTCTATAACCCTTTTATACAGCATCGATGCTTTGTCCTAATAAAAGGGAGCCCTTGAACTTCTATAGTCTTGTCCATGACTCAAAAAAATAAAAATAAAATCAAGATGTCAAAATATCCAAGGTCACAAAATCAAAAAGTAGACTGCTCCCTCGAAGGACAGCTATTCAAAGCCCTCATATATATAAAAAGCAAAAATATAGACCACTCCCTGGAAGGATGGCTATGACTAAATCTTGCTACAAACAACACTCTTTTAGAAGCTTCCCACATCGATCAGCTTCACAAATGACCACGAAGCAAAATGACATCTCTATGTAGACTTCCCGCATCGATCAGTCTGCACCTAAAAAAAAAATGGGTCATGGACCTGGCTTATACTTGTCTCAGGGTCTCCTATAAAAAAGGGAAAGGTTATCTCTGCTCTAAAATGGGTTACCCTATCCTCACCTATCATAACACCTGCTCAAGTGACTTCGAGCTCACTTTAATGTCAAAGTGATTCGATTACCACTCTAACACAACTCATGGTCAATGGCGTAATGCATGAATGGGGCTCTTGGTTCTAACAACCCCTATCTATGCTGTCATTTTGGTCCTTGTCAATGAAAGGGTGATTATGCATTTCACTTCCTTTACACTTTGGTCACATTCGAACTTCATCACTTGTCAAACCCAATCAACTCAACACTTTTTCAGACCACTCACATAGCCTATTCACACTAGTTTATATGGACACCAATACACATGGAAACTATCGACCAGATAGAATTTATCTTAAGCATAAACCATTACTTGTTGAAGCATAAATAGACTCATTTCATTTTAGCAAACATCCATCACCTAATATGGATAATTGCTAGGGATGAAAAGCCCCGACCAATGTTACAGAATACACCATTTGGAAAAGGCTGTAACATCTTCTTATCCTTCATCATTTCATCATGATGAAGACCAATCATCGACCACTTTGACTCTTTGTCTGAACTACATTGGTCTAAGGCCCTAAGATCCTGGCTATGTAGGCAGCACTCAGATGACACGAATGTCTTCTAGGGTTAACTCGACCACCCTCGTTTGTTCGTCTCCTTGATGGACAAACCATTCTATCCTTTGACCATGACCTTGACCTCGACCAAGACCATTGACCACTTCGACCCTCTTCCTCCCTTTGAGGGAGAACTACATAGGCTTGAGGCCCTAACAATAGGGGCTATGTAGGCAGCACTCAGTTGACATGGGGTCTTCTGGGGTTAGCACGGCCATTCCTTCATCACATTCCTTCCATCACATTCTTTCGTCACCTGCCAATCACATCACAAAGAATCACATATTTTCATAATCATTAACAAAATCAAAACACCATCATCATAATCATAAAACATCATCACATTAAGTATCATCATAATCAACATCATCACATCATATCTCAGCATATATCATTGAAACATGTGAAAAATGCTACAAACATCTAACATCTAAAACATCCATAACACATCAATAAACCAAAATCTCATCATATATATATCAAAGTTTTATACAATCACACAATCTGTGCATCTCTCTCTCTCAAAAAAAATCAAGTACATCTCGCATCAACGGCTTACAGGCTGGTATATACATAACATCAAAATCTACCCTCAAAGCTATGGCTGTGGTGGTGGTGGTAGTGGTCGGGAAGATGTTGTATCCTCTCCCCCCTCTGATCTGTGCCATTTGTGTGAATCTGTAGTAGTCGCTCGTGACATAGACCACTATCGGCTCCACTCTGCCCTCATCTTAGAGTATCACTGTATCTGAGGGAACCCCCTGATGGCCCCCTCATAATACGTGATCTCATCTAATGCATCATTATATCTAACTATAGATACAGTCTGTGGTGGACCCATCAGACCTGCTGCCGTGCCCTTCACTAAACCCTGTGGCTATGAAAACCCTAGATGCACTGACACTGACTGTGTGGGATACTGAACTGGCTACTGAGGTGGATGCTGCATCAGGCCCTATCCTCCCAAAACCTATCCTACCAATGCCTGTGCCTGGGCTATGACCAACTAACCCTACAAAATGGTCACTTGTCCTCGTGTTGCATCTCTCTCTTGGATGACAACATCTCTCTCCTGTCTGGCAGCATCCCTCTCCTGCCTCACCATATCCCTGTCCCTAATCACAGTCTATAGATCAAGCTATGGTCCTGCCTGTATCCATGCATACTCTCCTACCCACCATGCCGAGTAGGCCTCTGTGCATCCTAGATCTGCTATCCCAGGGCCTACTGGTAGCTCCTCAAAATCAGGCCTCGCTGTCTCCTCTGGCAATGGGAGTGGCACCTCAATATCATCCCATCTATACAGTGGGAAGATGGGTGGCACATCTTGAAGCAGCCCAAATTGGCACCGCACTCTCTCCACTGGCACCCTCTCGAGCTCGCTAACTCGTCTCCCCCTAACCCATCTCAAGCTCTGTACCCTGACCAACTACTCTCCCTGGTCTCTGAATGCTGGATACACCAAGTACAGTCTCCAGATGATATCTACTAGGATCAGGGCCTCCAATACCCCTCTATAGTGGTTAATGTCTCTGACCACTCCATCCATCTATGCCTATGCCATCATCTCACACCATCACCTGAAGCCAACCCTAAAGCCATCCTGAATCACCACTGGGAGGCTGAGAGGTTGGGTAACCACAATATGCTCATATGCCCAACAGTGCAGGAGGTGGCCCACACACAGACTATATCGCCACCACCGACTAATGCCCCATAGCTCTCTGTATATTTGGGCTAAAAAGATGGGTGCCCAGGCAAACACTGTCTACTGCTCTATCATGTCCATCAAAACTCTGGTCATAGCAACCAGAAACCTACCTCCCTCTGCATCTGGCAGTGCGTAAACTGTGATGCTTATCATCATAAGGACCACTAGCCAATGCGCATCCTCATCTATGGCATACAATGGCTCATATGCAAAACTGGCTGAGTGATAACTCACCTCAACTGCATGCTCACCAAATAATGTAACCATGTGTATATCATGCACCTCTCTCAAGCACGCATATAGGTCTACTCTGTGTACTGGCAACTGCAAAATCTGGTATATGTCCTTGACCATCACTATCATCTCTCTCGTGGGTAGGTGGAAAGTGTTGGTGGAATGGTCCCACCACTCGATCAATGCCACCATCAAGCTCACGTCTCTCACCACTCTACAGTAGCGCCACAACCCGCCTAGTCCCATTACACTCATCTGCGCCCACTCCTCCCTGGTAATGTCCCGATGCATCTGCGTCAGTAATGTTGATAACTGATCCCATAGCATCAGCATTTGCCTTGCCTATATCCAACAATCAAACTCATGTTAATGTGACTACCAATCTCCACCACTCTTTTTCCTTTTGTGAGACCTAGCCCACCTATTTGCCCTTTCATCTATCTACTTGACCTTCTCCCTAATCGTCTATGGCTATCCTGACACCTGGGAAGCCCTTGGCGCAACATCGACCCCTTGACTTGGTAATTTTCTAAACTCTCTCAGACCAAGCAGCCACCAACATCGGTTTGCATGCCGATGATGACACTTACTAACCGATGTCGGTCACATAGTGACCGATGCTGGAAGGAAACTGATCGACGCCAAACGCTGGTTGGCCGACGCCGGCAAACCCACTGATGTCGGTGACTGGTTCGGCCCTAGAGCCGAATAGGGTGACCCCTAAAATTTAGGGCTTCCCCTTTGACCACCCTTTAACCCCTCAAAACCTTCCTAAAACACCCTAGCCTGACCTACCTCCCCTTCCCACCCTCCTAGCTACACTCCCCCCTCAATTTTTGCCTAAAACAACTAAAATTTCAAAAACAAAAACAAAACTAAAACCCAAACAATTGAGTTCACAAAGCATCCTACCTCATCCCGTCAATGCCGACATGGTGGCACGATAGGTGCCGCTAGTGGTGGACCTCCCGTGGGTCCTCCTCCGCCCTCTGCCATCTCCTCCATCTCAATTTGTCTGTGAGCTCCTCTTGGCCTACCACCACCTCTGCAGCCTCCTATCACTCTCCAACTCACTCCTTCTCTCCACCAATGCCTATCTGCCACCTCACCCCACTCACTCGATCAACTCTGGGTCACTTTCACTCAATCAACTCCAGAGCTCTTTTTTCTCTCAGTCAACAAGTAGTAAATGACTTTTGGTGGGCCACCAATCTAGTTTTGTTAGATTTGGTAGGCCACCGACATCAGCATATTTGTGCCCTAGGCCACCGACGTCGACCGATTTATGCCAACGTCGATCCATTTGGGACACCAGTGTCAGTTTTCTCATCGACGTCGGCAGACTTCAACCCTCCAAATTCTTTACCATGACCAAAATCATGCCCCAATCAGTCAGTGTTCACTGTAGAAGTCATCTTAGCCTCCTGGGGCACACTTGAGATCTCTTTTGCCTCTGTCCCTCAACCATCAGACCTTGGATATCATGACTATCCCCTCAGACTCTGACCAATTCCAAGACAAACATTGCGTTTGTTGTTTTTGCATGTATGCTACCTCACGAATGGTTAGCAAAATTGTGCGCAGACTATTTATGACCTTCACAAGTATAGGATCGCAAGCCTATTGATCCCCACTACTTGTGACGTTTTCATGTTTCTAGGAGCACTTCCTTAGCTTGGGATATCTAGAATGTGACGACCATTGGAGCTTCAGCTTAGATTGAATAACCCAATCAGCTATGACCAAATGCTGGGGCCCAGTTATTTCAATTTTGGCACTCCTTGACCTTGACCTACAATAATTTGACCTGACCATCACGTGGTGTGGTATACGTGTAATCCTAACCTTTATAACATTCACACTCGCTCTTCACCCTCTCTATCCATCTCTCTGTCAAATCGACACTCAATCTCAGGTTCCCTTCCCTCGACTCCCGCTTTGAGGGGGGAACACCTCATCCCATACCTGGGGTAACCAACTCCTATTTTTGTCTTGCAGTTCGTCAAGAACAACCAACAAGACAAAAAGGGGCAAATGTAGACACTGAAATCATGTCTACCCCTTGGTCATCCTCCCCCTTGGTCCCCTTGGCCCATTTCCTAACACTTGTCTTAAACCCCCTCAATTTTAAATTAAAATAAAACAAATATTTTAATTTATTGGCCCCTTTCCACCTCACCCATGCCACCTTGGATCCCCTCCTTGGATGCCCCCACCTCTTTCCTAGCTTTAATTGCCCAAATCCTCTCTTAATCCTTCCTCTCATGGCCATTTAAGCCCCTCACGACATTTTCCTATGACCGTTTTGACCCTGACAGCGTGCAAGAATAGATAGAGGCTAATTTTAGCCTTTTTCACCATTCTTCTGCCACCGACATCGGTCTCAATTAAAACTACATTTCTACAACTGACCTTTCCCCCCCGTGAACGTGAACTCTTTTGGCACTTGGCATTCTATTTCTCTTTCTCCCTCTTGCACATCAAGCATTAGCAGCTACAGGCACTCTACAGAAATAGCCCTAAGCTCTTGGCATTTATAGGTCCTTTAAAAGCTCCAACAACAGGTTTCCTGCATTCTTCCTTCAGCAAGCAGGAGGTAAGCACTTTCCTTGTTTTCATTTCATTTCTTATTTGAATTTATCTGCTAATCAAGCCCACTATCCACAACCTTCCTTGTCCTTCCCTGAGAGGTTAAAAAGCTTTCTCAGATCCCTATCTCCCTGTCTTCCCTTTTTTGCCTCTGTCACCTATTTAGTCCATTTCCAAACAATATTCTCTATCCCTCAGACCTCCAAACATTACCTCTGCCTCCCAAATAGACTTTCAGACCCTCAAACAACCTCTTAGACTACTCTACAAACCAAAACCAGATCTGAAACTCATCCCTGACCATTACCCCGACCAACCTCGACCATTTCCCATATCGACGTTGGCAGCATAACCGACATCGGTGACCATACTTGACCGATGTCAACAATACCACCGATGTCGGTGACTGTGCAAAGCAGACTACTGCATATCAAGTATGCTTTTGCTTTTAGTTTCTTTCATTTAGTCTTTTATCATTTCTATTTCTGTCAACATTCTATTTTTAATAGTGGACTGTCATCCTCCAAGAAGCTTTTACGCTTCTAAGACCAAGCTTTTGCTTGGCAGTCCACTTTCTTGTCATCTAACATTTTTCGTGTTTTAGTCTCTTTCTCTTTCAGGTGTCATCCTCCACAACCAAAGAGGAGTTCCTGCTATTGTCTGAATCTGGTGCGCAAGTCCACGATCTGGGTACGTACAAACCCTCGTCCTTTCTTCTTAGTTTCTCATTTTTCCTTTCTTGAATGTGAAAAGGGAAATCTCGTATAGAAACAAGTATCTTTAGGATGTTGCAAGAATGGGCCAATAAAAAACTTTCTTATAGGTTTATGAGCAAGGTATGACTTCTTTGGATAGGGATAGGTGTTACCAAATATATTTTATTTGTATGAATAATGAGGAAACTATTGGAAATAAAAAGGAATGCCTTTGTTAAGATATATTATGTTTACCTTAGGCATAAAAGAGTGCACTATTCTAAAACTAAGATTCAAATGTTAGAGTCTCTAGATACTATAGGAAGTAGACTATTATAGCCTCCTTATTGTCAAAGCCAATATCCACCTTGAATAAGCTTCTTAGACTTTCGTTCCCACTGGGTGTGCCATAATTTTTATAGACTAAATTTTCACCCTAAATAAGTCAAATATACCTTATAAAATTTTGGATAACAAGGAATTATATCTACATATAGATAAGCTACTACAAGAGATAGATCTATAAATTTGAAGGGGTAGCTCCCTTAATCTATCTTTTAGGATCATAGAATACACTAGACTAATCACTATTGGAGGTGAAAAGGAAATAAAGAAACATAAATAAACCTATAATAATGAAGGTGATATAAAAAATATAACTCCACAAACATACTTGTATTTTCATTAAGAAAAAAGACTACTAAAACTAATCTCAACTCAATGTTCTTCTAGCATAAGTGTTTCTACATAGAGGTAGATTGGTATACATATCTAGAGGTGGGTGAATACGAGGTCTAATATTAAACACTGATAATCTCTCTTACACTTGAAAACACACCTAACAAACATATACACTTCATGAAACCTATTATAAGAAGCATCACTCACACAATGCATACAAGAGTATAATGGAAGCAAGGAGAAGACATTCATCACTTGTCATCCAAATAGACTACTTGACATAAATAGGAAATAATTATAGATACAATATTAAATTCTTAAATTTATTCAAAGGAAAAATAATATGTCAAAACTAATAGGGCTTCATCATACCAATTATGGATTATTTACAATGCAAAAATGTCTTTAATATACAAAACATATGGGAGGAGAGGAGAGAGAAGAAGTGGTGTTGAAGAGTCACCATGATAAGTGTCAAGCTTTAAATGCTAGTTATAATGCAAGAAAAGAGATTTATATAATAGTTCAAAAGGTCCTTTCAGATAAGTTTCCATCTTAAACATGACATCTTCTTAAAGTTGACATAGAGATCTCCATGTCCTTGAAACTACCCTCTTGATGAGGAGTTCACTAACTATCTTAAACTACCATAGGAGTCATTGACACATACACCCTAACTTGGGAAGGTGGATATATGATTTTTGATAGTCATAGACACCCTTCAATTGATAACCTTCTCCTTGTCACTTATCACTTACCTTTTTGTAGTTACTTATTCACCTCCTAAGCCTAGACCTTCACACTTGTCACTTCAGTGACCTACACAAACTCAAGGAGATTAATTATAGAGGTGTTAGAAAACTAATTTAGACCTTATTTTTACTTTGGTATATTATGTAGACTTCAAGAGACTCAATTTCACACTCCTCATCTCCAACTTAGGTAGTCACCTTGCTTTTCAATATTCTATCCAAAATTTCCTTCAATGATCAACTTAGCAAAGGAGTTTTCATGCATCAATGAGATGATAATTGGGAATTAGGAGTTATAAAAAATATCCACACACCTTCCATATTATCCTTCACCTATCAATTCCATTTTATACCTATAAAACACTTTAAATCTTGAAAAAACATTGAATTAGACTATTCGTACAAGTGATAATATGGAAAAACTAGATGGTGAGGAGCTTGGGAGAGTTCCAACTACATCCAAGTCACTTTAAAAGTCAATTGACCCCTTATGGATGCATTTACATTCATATATTCTTCATTAGGTTCTTGAGAGGGTTTTAGGTCATTTAGGTTCTTAGTGATGATTCATAAAATTTGAGGCCTTAAACCCTAAAACAATTCCACTAAGTTTAAGTTTATGACCCTCCTCAATAATTCCTAAGTTCTTTAGGTCCCATTTAGCTCACCCATACTGATGTGAGTGAAATAAAATGGCTTATCGATTCCTACTATGCATTCTGTACACCTTTGAGACCAAATTAGTCCAAAATGACAAGTTCTAGATTGTTCTCTACAAACTAATTATTCTCATGGAATCTCTAATCTCCTATGAATTCTATAATTTTTTTGGGAAGATAAAATTATTATATGAATGGCATTAGAAGCCACGAGGGCTCATATTCTATTTTAGGTCTTAAAAGCATAGCCATGGTTTCTGAGTGTGTGGCCACTTTTAAGTAGTCTCAATAATTTTAGGTGATTATCCATAATTTTTTACATCTAATTCAACCCTTTATATATGATACAATGGTCATTAAGACTCTTTCATTCATCCTCTCAACATGGATGTACTAGGTCTGCACATTGGGTTAACTATGAAGTGCCTCATGTTTGAGATAAAATAGAGGTCACCTCCCCTATTATTTTTAGCCAAATGAGACCATTTAGGTGTATTTCAGGTCACGAGGAACTTTTCTATCAATTTTTAAACTCTAACTATCTTTCTAGATCCCTCAACACCTCAAACTCTCAAGACTAGCCTTTATGACTATGACTATGTGTAGGTTTTTGGTAGGACTAAGTATGAGGTTCAAAAACCTAGTTTAGTTCAATATTTTATTGATTATTTCCATCTAATAATCTCATTAATTTTTGGTATTAATACTATAATATTTATTCCAATCTATCCATTTCATATTACACTTCTATCAAACAACCAAAACTGCATTCTCCATTAACATGAGCCAGTTTGAGCACAAGTGAAACTGTAGGTGTTCATTTAGGAAATAATTAGATTCCTATATGTGGTGTTATGTATTTTAGAATTGTGTTTTCATTTTAAATTTATCCTAAGGTCATTGAGGTCATATCACACCTATTTTAACTAATTCCTACCTTGAAACCATGCTATCATCAATATACTATAGTGTCACTATTGCATTACAAGTTCCAGGTTCATTTGGTTTTAATGGTAGTGTGGTTCACTAAGCATTTATAGTGAAAACCTAACTAAGTTGGAAGCTACCTTATCGTTATATTATCTTGAAAATCAACCTTATCTTGTGTTAGGATATTAACTCTAGGCCTAGTCTTGTGAGGAAGAAGCCATTTAGGCTCATACAAACCTCATTAACTTCCACCAATAGATGACACTATATGATGTGGGGTTCCTTTTCAAGGAAGTTAAGGCAAGTCATCTCTTTTTTAAAACCTTTTCAATTCTACACCCCTCAATCTAGGTTGACTATATGTACTGGATTTATTATTTACAATATGATCTTCTCTATGCTCTCAGATCTACTTTAATGTCTCAATTTAGTCTAAACACCTCCAAAGCCCTTTCAACACTACTCTGACTCTTTTGTATTAACTTTAGACCACTGTTTGAGACTTCCTATAGGTTTCATTAGATATAGGACTATGTACTAGGTTAGAACCTCATTTTCACCCTAATAACCTTTCACTAGGTTCATGATCTTTTTTTGAGATCTTAGTTAGGTTTAAATCCTTCAAACACCATTATGCTTCCTTTCTTTAGATTTGAATTAGATTAATATTTATACAAGCATTTAGATGGCCCTTTTAGGGATACTTGAATGTATCTCATGTTTTAGACCTCAATTTTCATCCATGATCCTATTAAACATAGACCTTAAATGGAGAATATGATCAACCATGACCTATGAGGTTGAAAAAAAATGTATACCATTCTTGACCTAAAGCCACTCACATGAAAATAAGCTATGAAACTAATAAAACATTATTTTTAGCTCTCAATGATGCTCACTCTTAACATAAATATGATTCTTCCTATCCTTTCATGATCACACATGCTAAATTAGTTAAATCCAACATGAAAAGGAAGAACATGCTCTTTAAGACTAAAAACATAACTTGGTTCACATGGACCAATCTCTATAATGCAAACATATGAGAAAAACTGAGCCATTGGGGTTATGCAAGTAATTTAAAGGTATTAACAATCTTAATGATTGTTCATGAAGCACAAACCACTAATATAAAAACCATGAAGATGAAATAAAAGGCCATAAAGACTAATAACAAGTGTACTTAGTCTAAGTCTTCTTCTCCTATCTATCCTAACTAAAAATCATTGACCTCTTTTAACCTACCTAAGAGAGTAATAGGAGAGAAGAACTAGTTTTGCTAAAAGTTGGAGCTTTTAAAGCCACATGAGACTATAAATGACTTGTGGGGATCTCAAGAGACTTCCTTGAAGCCTTCACATGTGCCAGATGAGTCATCTAGTTTATACAATTGCTTAAAACTGCCCTTTTTGTAGTTGATCTCCTTCTTTGTACATTGAACCTACATTTTTTTAGTTTCAAACCTATTTTCTAACATTCCTTGACATATGGTTTGTTATATTACATATTTAAACATTTATCCTTTGATGGGATTTATGTTCAACTCTTTAACATGACCAAAAGGTGGCATAAGATAATAATAAGACAAATGAAAAATATGACAAGGTTACAACATATTATGTGACCTTTAAAATATAATTTGAAATCATTAATGACCATGGTGACATTTAAAACCTAGGACACTATGAAATGTTTGAATATGTAAGGCTATTTGAGCATGATTTCTAAGTTAAAATCTAGGTCAATATTACACTTACTTTCCACATATTGCACAATTCATAAACAAGCCAACATGTAGGGGATAACTACATTAGTTTGAGGCTCCCTTTATAATATTAGCTATGTAGGCAGTACTCATTAATAGAGGGGTATTTGGGGTTAGCTCAACACTATGTGCTCACTAACCCATTTTTCCTAAAGGTCACTATGTAGATGAAGAATTGGGGTTTTGTAATTTTAGAAAGAGTAATAGTCCATGACCCAGATCTGAATACACTAGAGCAAATGTGAATACAAACCCAAAATCATCTAGGTGGTCTCATCTTTTCCAATAGGTATTCCATATAGGACACTTACATCAAGTTCAGACAATAGTGTCGACACAACTATCCAAGGCTAATGCTAGTGTTTGAGATCTAGAGACACTTAATCCAAAATTTGATGACTATTCTAGAACCCTCTTCTAATCTACTTTCTACCTATTCTAGATCCATAACTATGTTAACATTAGAACCAAATAAGTACATTATTTCTTTATCATTTCCATATCTAACATAGTTGTACTTACTATTTTAAACCTATCTCAGTTTAATGAATTTAGCATATGTTATATCTAAGTTTAACATCTAATAGGCCTAATATAGAGGTAATTTATCACCCTTTTACTCTAAGCTATATATATATATATATATATTATATATATATATATATATATATATATATATATATATATATATATATATATATATATATATATATCCCCTTTAACCCTAGATAACCCCAATATATATTTTTAGGGTTAAACATTTGGTGAAACCATCCTCTGTTATTGAACAAAACCTTAGTTTTCATATAATTTATTCTCCTTCTTCAAAATAATTTAATTTAATATTTGTGTATTTTATTTTTAGATATGATTTTTTTTTCTCCTACCTATATGGTCATAGTTTAGGAATGCTTAGTTACATTATTGATTTGGCCCTAGTGGTTATGTGCTTCATAATTCTATCAAAAGTTAAAATATTTATAGAGTCACTACTAAAAGGCAATGTAAGGAAGCCTAATTATTTTGATCATTTATTTAATGTGCTTGATGATCAATGTATTACACATGAAGATATTATAGAATATAAAAAATAAGATAATTCCCCTCTTGCTAACAACTATGATAATGAGAGAACCAATGATGCAAATGCAAATATAAATGAGCAAGGTAGTGATCATGACATTTTGACTTTTGGTTATGAGTGTGATGATATCCCTTTTGGCTATCAAATTTCTCTTATACTCTAATTTTTGATGATTAAGGGTTTCACGAGTTAACAAATATGCATGATACAATAGATATGAAAAATGGTAGAATTCATAATGTTGAAAATCAAAATGTTGCATGCTTATATTCTTTAGTTACTTCAAAAATTGATTATTCTTATTCCCTTTCCAATTATGCAAATGTCCCAAAATTTTAATGTTCCTCCTATATATCTCATGATGTAAATATTGATAAAATCAAGTGTGTGCCTTCTTCTCCAAATAATACTCATGTTTAAAATTTTATTCCTTCTTTGGATAATTCAAATGAAACTAGTCAAATTCATTCTCCCCCTCTAATTTATGGTGAATAATATGCATGTCCTATGTCTCTCATTATATTTATTGAAAAAAAATGAGAGTGAATATGAACATCACAAGGAAATGACTACAAAAAATGCATTGTTTGGGGACACAAGTAAAGTCCCAAGTATATTTCATGTATCTTTTTCAAAGATCAAGTCATGTAAGTCAAATAAAATCAAAACTAGCATTGCATCTTCTCTCTCTCCTTTAAATTATAAAAACTAAAGTTAAAGTTATATTATTCCCTCTCATGATGTTTCAAGTAAAATATATATTTTTTATTTTCTTCCCTCTTTTGCATTTTATGATACAAAAGAGAAAATGTTTACAAGGTGAAGTTTTTTCCTCTACTCCTATTGAATGTCACAAAATTTTAAATAACATAGCACCTTATAATGAAAATAGTACCAATGTTCATTATATCCTACATAATATACTGAACTCTTTAACCATGAATACCCTTTTACAAAATGTTTTAAAACCATGTGGTGATCCTCCCATTGATAGTGGAAAAGATTCAATTATTCCTATGTTTTGTGTGCACGGTAATTTATAATCGCTAGTAAAAGATTAAACCTCTTCTTGTGATATGTTATATATTATGACTATCATGGGATATTTTCAACAATAAGTCAACACTCTTAATCTATAAATTTCTTCTCATGAAGCTATTTTTAGGAGAATATATTAGCAAAGCAACCTATTGCTAAAGATGTATTTGATCATCCTTAACCTTCAAACTTTATTATGCCTAAGTTATCCTCATTGGATGATCAAGGGGATCCTAATATTCATTTACAATAATATATACAATCCTTTGAAAATTGGGTCATAAATGGAAGCTTGATCTTCAAGGCTTTTCATCACAACTTAATCTAAGGGGCTCTTGATTGATTTTATAGTCTTCCAAATGGTTTCTAATCAACTTAAAAAAACTTGAAGATGTATTTATATCTCATTTTAACCATTATAAATTTCATAATTACCATTAGAAAATTTTAAATCATGGACACAAATATAAAATGTGTCTATAAAATACTGTGCTATTCAATTTAAGGATGCTTTGTATTCCTTAAATTATACACCCTTAGATCTGAAAGTATAATTTATATTCAATAGAGGTATTGTTTATACACTCAAATAAAGAGAATTTTTTAATCCCTTTGATTCATTAGAGACCTTATATTGTGATGTGAATCATTATTCATGCGCTCTAATGAATACTCAAACTAAGTTGCCTATCTCATCACAAAAAACTATACATGACAAGAGTCATGTTTCCAAGGCAAATCAACAAGTTACAAAATATCATGATCCAATTCATTTTTTTTGGTAGAAACAAAAACATATGTCAAATAATAAATAATAAAGGTATTGAATAAAAGAAAGGAACATGCTTACAAATTACTCCCATAATTAGACCATTTACCTCTTCCAAAAAATAACTTCTTTAGTTTGATTAGTACTATGATAAACCACATGATATATTGTGTAAATTATTGGATAAATGAATGATAAAACTTCATCCTAAATATCATTACCCACCACATTTATTTGAAAATGTAAAACGGACATAATTTTTCACTTATCATGGTATAAGCAGGCACTGAGATAATGATTGTTTTGCTCTTGAGAAAAATATTACACATTTAGCTTACCAAGAAATTATTACATTTTGAAAGGACATATCTAGACTTATTTCACATAATTATTCTATAGGATATTATAAGAGTGTTGAGAAATCCCATGAAACTCCTTTTGAGGATCACATGGTACATCGACCTTCAAAAAAGGTGACCACTAGTAGAAGTCCTTCTCCTCGTGCACCATTTCCCAAGATTGATCTCTCCCACACTAATCCCACTAAAGAACTATTGTTCGATTGGGTATTTGAAAAAGAGACACATGGATAAGGTGAACCTACACAACATATATGGGTACCTAAATAAATACATATATATTCCTTGGATATTTCTATAGATACTTCAGAGTCCATAATAAAAACCAAACAAATAGTTTCATCACCAGATGATCGTTATAATCAAGCTTTCTTGTTTCCAACTAGTTTTCATTACATACGATGATTGAATCATTATTAAAAAATTAAAAATTTCATTAAATTTAAATATCTCATACCACTATGAAATTTACTATATCCAAACATACATTACAAAAATAAATGCAAGTAACATATACATAATGAATAAATAACTAAAAATTCATTTTCATGTAAAGTAAGAATACCAAATACTAACCTATTAAAGGAGCATGATACAAATTATTAATTCTACTACACACCATATGAAGATATAAAACACATATAAACATGTTCTTATTATATCTACTTCAAAGAAACCATAAAGCATGACAAATTATATAGTGATACATATTATACCTATACATGTTCTTTGGTAGTACCACCAATTTATTACACCAGGTTCCTAGATGGGAGATACCTATGAGAATCCATTGGATGCAATCATAAGATAGTTATTTATTTTCACACATTCCAAAAATACCAAAATAATTAAAATCTTCAAAAATCTAAAAATATTTTCAACATTTACATGTTATATTAGCTCATTGGCATATATGTTGTTGGTAGATGACATATAAATATTTTCTATATATACATGTGTTTCATGGATATTTTGAGTGTGATACATGCATACCTAGATAGATGATCTATGAAATTTTGGATGTTATTTCCCTCTACTCATGTCACTAGGAAGTTGGGGGCATCCACCTTATTTGATCATGATACATCCATGTTATATCATTCTATAGTCTCTTTATTATCATGTTTGAGCTCATATATGTACTTACTAATGCCTTTATACATCATTATATCTTTCACAAGGTTCTTGATGTGCTATGAAATTAAATTCTTTTGCTAACACATTTGATCCATAGACTACCATGATATGTTTATACTATTTGCTTATGCTTTCTTATATGCATTTCCTTGAGTGCCTTGCCTTGCTATTGCCTTTCTTACTCAAGCATTTGAATATGCTCCTTTTTTGTCATGCTTATGCATATGTATGCATTCTTAGACATTTAAATATTTCATATTTTAATTTATGGACATTTGACTAAGTCATGTACCTTTGATTTTAAGGCATTTAAACATGCCCCCTTTTATGATCTCTTAGGGCATTGTATGTTGACTTGATTTTGAGTGCTCTTGTGTGTGTAATTAATTTTATTGTTGAGTTTATAATGTTACTATATATATGTTACCATGATATTTATCATGAATCTTAGGCCTTCATGTGATCACATTGTTTTATGCATTTCAATGCTACATTTACCTAGACATATTATTCTATATACTACATGGTTCCATTCACAAATTATAAAATTGTCTTATCCTTTTAAGGTGAGATAATTACTGGTTTCTATTATTCCCTCACCTCAAAGTGTGGGCATATCAGTGGGGGCATGTGATAGAAGCATGTTTTCCACATTTGACATAGTTTTAAAGTTTAGTGGGGGCATGTCAAATAGGCACAAATTTCACACATTCATAATATCAAATTCAGTGGGGGCATGATTTAGAAGCATGTTATCCAAACTGTTTTAGTATTTGACACACCTATCCAACCCATCACCTAATCACTCATCCCATTATTAGACAAGACATTGGCACACTGCATGTATATACTCATGTGTGTTACTTATTTGTATTATTTGTAGTTCTTTTATCATGTATATATCTTATTTGTATTATTATTTTTTTTACATCATATCTCTTTTTGTCTATTAGGAAATGAATGAGGATGCTATGAGGACATCAAAAGTTCCCTCAATAATGCATAGTTTGCTATTTGCCCATGCATTTTGGCACAATGTCTTATTGGTCATCCTTATATCATGGGGCATATTATAAAGTTATATATTTATTAGATTGCTTAGAATATGATGAGATTTATGACATTTGTGATGGATTGATCATCCACCCCTCATCATTCATCTAGTCATCCTTATTCCCATCACTAATCTAATCCTCTTGATTCATCTAGCTAACATCCAATCTTTTATACTCATCAAATTAATCTAATCATTTAAATCATATCCTTGATTAACTAAAAAGTCTAATCATCCTCATAATCATCACTTTATAATCACTAATCATCATCATCATTATTTCTTAGATACAACTACATCATCTTGAGGTCTTTTTAGACTATGTAGGTAGTACTTGGTCAAATTTAAGTACCCAAGGATAGCTTAACCACTACCTCTCTCACTTATCATCATCCTCTAGTCTTGCATCATTCAATACTTGAGCTATAATCATTATATCTATTGATCAATAATCATAATCATCTCCTTAATATTCTCATCAATCACCTGTACCTGTTGATTGGGCTTGACACACTCACAACATCCATTTTTTCTTCTATCAATTATTGATTGGTCAATTCATTGATTATCACTCCCTTACATGTATATTTACTAGAGGCATAATCCTTGATCATATTATTGCTCACTAATTTGATGAAATGTATTATTTTTGTCACTCAATCATATCATTTCTTCTCTATCATCATATACATCATATTGATCGATTTAGCTTTGAGATACACCCATCATCAATCAAATATTTATCAATCATGGGCTAAATATCTCCCTTACATGCATCCCTACTTGGGATACATATAAATATTATGGCATTTTAATTGTATCATCATTATGTTATGGTTAATTCCCCCTTATAATGTGTCAATAACCATAACAACCATCATTTTTAACCGCTATGTCTATGTTTTTTCTAAGGACATCATCATCAATTTATATCTCCTTTATTGATTCAAATGATTCACCTTCTTCACCATCTATCTCACATATATCATCCAATCCCCTCATCTATCCATCACATCTCACCCCTTATTTCTTCTTTTGAGTATATATCTATCTCATTCTTTCATGCATGTCCCATCGAGGGAGCATCATATCCACTAACATCATCTACTAACATTCATCTATGACATGGTTTTTCTTTGAAAGACCATTACTTCTTCCACTTTGCTCCACTCACAATTCCTTTTCAAATAGGGGAAAAATGTATGTATCAAAATTAGCTCACCTATATTAATGTCACTAATATTCTTATTAGTCAACACTAATTTCACTCATCTACTTTATTCTAATTTATCTTACTAATATATCCCATTATTAATCATTTATCTAATGTCCCCTACTCAATATTTCTCCATTTACTAACCTTAAACTATCCCACTTAATCAATTGATTTATTTTAAATCCCCATTATCCTTTTTTAATCCTACCCTAATCTTATTTATCTATTATTTGGGAATTTCAAATTCTTAATGGCCTACCTACTAGCCTATGCCTAGGCTTTCCTACACCTCTAGTCCCTAATCATCTACCTAATCCCTACCTAATCCATCCATAATCCTAATTAATCCCTAAGAGGATTCTATATTTGTAGGGTTCTATAATACTCTCTATTATAAACCTTCCTCTCTAGAAGCCTCTAAATCTAGAGGCTTCCAAGGAATTTTAAACTCCTTAGATAATCCTCAACCCTTGATCTCCCTCAACTAGGTTTAAACCTCAACCATTGATATTTACCTCCTTAATCTATTTAACCAAAGCCACTCTTTCATTGGAGTGAATAAGAAATAAAGCATTGAATCCATATCCATGAATAAATCATCAACATCATTGATCAAATAACATCATTATGTCAAATCTGAGTCTTAAGATAATCCTCATTCAAATCCTTTTATTTTGATTCTCTTTAATCATGGTTTGGGGCACTTAGATTTAGGATTATAATCTTGTTTTGAATGATTGAATTCATCTATTTCATTAGGTTATAATGGATCTAGAATTTAAGTAGGTAGTTTAATATTTGAGTTGATTGAATTGCATAATTTAATCCATAGAGCTGTAATTTCACCTACAAAAATAAATCCCAACAATGCTTAAGATTAGGATTGGTGGAACTATGTGAGGATTGAAACCTCTTTTTTAGGGCAATTATTGGATCCATACTAGTATAAATTCACCTCTCAAAGAGTCATTTAAATTAGGATATATCACGGAATCCAATACATGCATCATGTTCCATGGGTTGATTTCAAAGCAATCCTAAAATAGGAGGATGAAAGTCCCTTATTGTCCCAAAGTTCATTATGAACACTTAGTCTCATATGTGTTTTAAGGGGAAACATCTTGGACCAAAAAAAAATATGGTAGCTATCACCTTACTTAGGTTTACAAAGAGGAATAGGCTTATTTGTATCCATTTTAAATTTTCTAAAAATTAATATGAGAATAAGATAAGAAAGACATACAAATGATAAGAAGTAATCAACCATGACATAATAAGGATATAACAATTTTAGATTATTGGATGATTTTTTTCAAAATTTTGAGGATTTTTTTTTGGAAAAAGAGGAAGTGATATAAATCCATAAAAATAGGGGGAAAGTACAATGTATGACCCATAGGTCAAAATTTACTGAAACTAGTAAAGTGCTACAAACAAAATTCATGAAATATTTTGGTAAAAAAAATGGTTTTCAATAAAATATGATTTTTGATGAAACAAATAAATTAATTAGAATATAATTATACCATTCACCTTGTATGGTAATATTTAATAAAAATAGTAATTTATAAAAATTGAAAAATTTGTACCAAATTTTGGTGATCAAAATGACATTTTTTAATATACCAGCAAGAGTAGAAAATATATTTAAAGAATTTTAAAATGGATCTATTTAGAGGCTGAAATGTGCCAATCAAAGAAGAATCAAATTTAAAGTGTTTTCACACAAATCAATTATAATTAGAGGGTAAAACCCCAGGGTAAAGTTTCAAATATGAAAAAAATTATCACAAAAAGATAAAACCCTAGGAAGCTTAGAATCCCTAGATCAAAAAATAAATTTGCATTCACATGAATTAGGTTCACCAAAGGTTTAACCCTAAATTTATGTATATGAATCCTATTGGGATGGATAACATTAATAATATACAAATGAATAATCACAAGGGTGACAAATAGATTTATAGTAGGCCAATTAATTACAAAACTTAAATAAAACATACATTAAATTTATTATACTAAGATATAATAAAAATGGAAAGTAAAACTATGATAGATATGGAAATGACAAATAAATAAGATAATTAGCTACTTTTGATGCTAATATAGATTTGGATTTGGAACAAGTAGGAAGTAGACTAGAAGAGTATTCTACAATAGTCATTAATTTCTAGATTAAGTGCCACTATAGTTGTAAACACTTACATCTGTATACACATAATATTTTCAAAATTTATCACTTACTAATGCTTTCTATCTTACAAGAACTCATTGAGTCTCAATCTATCTAAGTGCACACCTTAAGGGGTACATTTGAAAAGGGGTGAGCAAATAATTGGTGCTTCTTAGGATTATTTTCCCTTTTTAACACTTACTATCAACATACCATCTCTTAAAAATATTTATCTAAGCTTTGCCTCCTCTTTTGCACCCTCCTCTAGTTATTTTCACCTCCATTACCCCTTCCCAAGCCTAAAACCCATTTTTATGGTTTAATTTGCATAGTTGGCCCCATCAACCTTGTAATTTAATTCATAAATATTATTAGGGTATAATTCCACCCCATATTCACCTAGACCATGACTTAATTCGTTTATGTCAATAATGATACTAGGTCAACTGGGTTAACCTTCTCGACCTAAAATTTTAGAAATGACTAGGGTTAAATTATCTTATATAAACACATCTATTTCATTATTTATAAAGTAAGAAAAAAAGAAGAAATATATCTTGTTTGTATGCTTATCCACAATTATACTTGATGATCATAGCTTAAGGTTTCATAATTTCTTTGAAGATATGGATCTTGTCTTGTGGAGAAGTTTTTGGATGCATTGATAGGTTATGTAGCCTAGACCTAAGTTATCCTTTTCATCCTTATATACCACAAGAACATCTTGTGAATCACCTTAGCTAAGGGATATATTAATGCCTGATGGGTTCATTTTCCAAGGTAAGTATTCCTAACTTTGTTCCTCATTTTTAATATTAGATAAATATGCATTTGTAATTCTCTCCCATGCATCCATATTTCATAGACATTGACATCAGTATATGTCTTCTATGCATATTTAATTTCCATATTTGTTACCCCCATTTTTTCCACAAGATTTTTTGATCACTAGATTATAATTTTACATTAATTTTTATTAGTTTAGTGAATATGAAAACATAGGACCTAGTTAGGGTTATTGCATAGTTTTACTTGACTAGAGGATTTGTAACCCTACTTAGTGAATTTATTATGGTAAGATATCCCTTAGATAGGTCTAGAGAATCCATCTTGGTCATGACTCAAAATATATAATGTATCCATAATCAAAAGTGCAAGTAGGATTTATCTTATCTAAGCTAGGATTGATTTATAGATTTGTTGTATTTCCCACTGCATACATTCTGGTGAAACTAACATGAATCTAATCCTTGAAAGGTTTTTTTCATGATATCATTTTTTTTATTTTATTATATTTTTTAATATTTATTATACTTTATTGATCTAGTTGGTATAGTTATAATTTTTTACACACAGGTTTAATAGATAGTCACATCAAAATGACTTTGTTCAATCTATGTAGGTCTTCATCAGCTATAGGTTACTAGATCGAATAGGTCAACATAGTACTCTTCTTCATTTTTAAATTAGCACATAGATTTGAATAGGTCTACTTTTTCATCTTATTCTTTCTACTAACATATATGTCGGCAAACACTATCAAATAGGTTGACCCTATTCTTTATTCTTTTTCAACATAGGATTTTGCAAAACTTGGTCAAACTAGTCGACTTAGTTTGCATAATTTAAAAATAGTAGTTAAGGCACTTCAACATATAATTTGAAATATTAACCATCCTCAACCCCATCAAGGTTAATCTCTTTTCCCTCTTTGTAATTTTAGTACTTTATTTAGTTCTATTTTTCACAAGTTAGCAATCTTCAAAACTATAACCCTACAACCAACTAAGTCAACTTAGTTAGCTTAGTTTATTAGTTTGTCTTATATCTGAGAGATGTAGTCAACAAGTTCAACTCTATTCTTAAAGACATTACTTCTATAGAACCTAGTCAACTGTATTCTATAATGTTTGCATACAATGTCACTCGAATGGACTATGTACCATTCTCAATCAAGGAATTAACAATTATTTACTAGTAATTATTTCACATTTCCTTTTTAGTTATTTTCATGCTTATAGTAACTCATATAGTCTAAATAAGTGGTTTTTAAAATTACCTTTTATTTAAACTATTTTACTCTTTTTCACACACTATTGAATCACATAACATTTTAAAAGTGTTTAAAAACTTGTCTTCCCAAGGCCTACCTACTTGGATTTCATCACCAAGGGAGAAACTGACTTGGTTTTCTAGCCAAGTATACATATGTGGTTAATGGTATATATTGGAAAATCACGTAACACCCTTATCATTGTGAGATTGTGAAGTGAGGGGGTAGGCCTCAATACGAATCTAGTACCATTATCAACATATATCCTTTTCATCCCAAACATCCTAAAACCTTCCATTTATTACTTTTCTAGTTTTGTATTTCAGCCAACTCTCCTATTACATTTTAATTAATAATATCTAATAATGTAATAACATTTAGGATTACCAATTAGTTATCATTTAATTTTCAATTGATTACTTTCTCTCTAATCATTACATGTTGTATTGCAAAAACTTGCATTAGCCAACATTAGTGTAAGGTTTTATGTTGTGTGCCCCATTTAGATCACTCACATTGATCCAATTATTTGTGTGTTTGCTTTCATTCTTATTTCACTTATCTTGCAATGTTTTTCCTTATTTTATAACATTATCATTCTAGTTGATATTGTCTTTTACAAACTATATTTTCAACTATCAGTAGTGTAGAGAGGATTACAAAGTAAGTTAGTCAAGCATTAGTCCATAAATAATGAAACATGCATAAAGAACTAACTAACCAAGCATATCTATTCCTATTACCTTCCCAAATGGATTCACCATACATATGTGGCACAAAAACATGTCTCCCTTGATCAATCATCCTTGTATTTATCGTAAATGGTGGTAAGCTCCTCTAATGCCTCAAGAACACTCCATAAAACCTAGGCTCTTGATTGTAAATTACTAAACTAGCCTATCAATGAAGCTTTGTGGAAACAATTTAGCATTATAGCTTTGCAATGCTCAAGCTTTGGAGATATTTGAGCATAATAACCTTACACCAAAATAACTTTGAAATGATGTCTATGGCCTCTCTATTTATAGATTTTTGAGATTGGTTAGGATCAATCTGAATCATACATCTCAATATTGAGATGTGTGGTTGAGGATAATCCTAATATTTAGAATTAAATCCATAATTATCCTCAAGATATCCTTAAAAAAAGGGGCATTGAAGAGGCATGAGAGGCATTAACTAGGCAAGGGTGATCCATAATCTTGATATTTTATGCATTTATGGTTTGATGGATGCCACCCCATAGATGATGCCACTAGGTGATGCAGATAATAAGAATCAATTTTCAAAAAGAAATATTCCACAACTCTCATGGACAATTCACTTAAGCCCTTGATTTGGATTAGTTAGCCTTAAACAAGGTTAATAAACATTTGTGTAATTATTTTAAAATTGGCCCTCAACTAATCAAAATGGTCAAAAAGTCATATTACTGGGTTAGAATTTGACTCGAGAAAAATTAGAAAGTGACGCTAGATGCATTAGAACTCTATTCTAATTTAGGATGTTGTCAATAGAAAATAACAAATGTACATGAAATGTACCAATGAATTAGAAGAAAAGAGTGATCTAGAGTAATAAATGGTGAAATGGTCATTTTGACTTGAAATGATCTAATCAGAGTTAGTTAGCCCATAAAATGCATTGCCTTATTTACGGATACTTTGACCTAAAATGGAACTTGTAAAAGATATGTTTGAACCATTTAGGATTATTTATAGATTTTGAACTAAAATGTGCATTTGAGTGTAATTTAAGTAAGATTGATAATTTAAACACAAATGGTGTTAGGAATTCTATGTCTATATTTTTTCCCTATTTAAAAAGGCATAGCAAGACATTCAGGTGAATCAATGTCTTTTCAAAGAAAAGAGTTGTCAAGAAGAAATTGGAAAAAACCCATGATGCCCCCTCAATAGGATATACTAAGATGAAATAGAAGGATGAACTCTTGAAAAGAGAGAGAAAGTGAGAGATTAACCTAAGGAATAGATCACATCCAGATGAGTTAATGCTTGCACACATGATTACCATCAATGATAAAAATATAAAGAGAGTTATAATAGGCCCCAGAGATGGGGGGAATGGGAAAGATATAATCCATAAATGTAAGTGACACACTATAAATGTACCCAATTTTGAGAGTACAAGCTATGTGCTTACAATATTGATCAATCTCGAGACAAGTTGCACACTAAAATATTACCATCATGGGATTTAATGTGGAGAGCTTGGAATTTGAGCAAAAGGGATAATGTTCTATTTTAGGAAAGGAAGCACCACTAGAATTGGGTCTCCAAAGAAAATATAATAACAAGTGCCCTAGTAGAGTATATTTGATTATGATAAATTAGTTTTGCCCTAGTAGGGCAAATCTTGATTATTGATAAAGAATAAATAATGGTTTACCCCTATAGAGATGATTTGATTCAAATATGGTTTAGATGGTTGGGCCCTAGCATGGGAAATTAGAAAGCAAAATAGCTCAAGGACATAACCCAAAAGTTAGGTTAAAGTGAGTGGGTGCAAACGTATATGAAATGGGGTAATGGCTTAGAAATCCATACAAAGCTAAGCATATGAGAATGCAAAAAGTGATTAGAAAGATCAAAAGAAGAATGGAGATAGCTGAGCTAACCTCAATAGAAATTGAGTGTTTCCTACATAGTTATATGGACTCATGTTCCATCATGAACTTTAGGCCAATGTAGTTCACCCAATTTAGGGAGAGAATGGAATATAAAATGATGAAAAATGACCAAGAATTGATTAAACTCACAATGTATGTGAAGAGATGCATGCCTAATCATAGACAAAGAAGCCTAAAATTCATGCTACCTAGAAGCCTAATTACATATCATGAGCCTAGGTTTTATACAGTGTTCTTGAGACTCATTTATTGGAGCTGATGTTGATGTTAAGACTTTGAGACCTGAGCACAAAATGATTTCTATAGAAACAAAAATTAGGAATCATAAGTATGAATAACTTAAAATGGCACAAGATTCCAACTGCACTGAGATAGTTCAAATGTGACTATCTATAACTAAGGATAATGGTAAAATAATGACCAAAACTAGATTTACAGTGATTTACATCTAAAAAAAAATCAAAAACAAAGAAACAGATAAACATAAATAAACCTAACTTGCAATCAAGATATGATCGTAAGTAGGAACAAAATTTAAAAAAAATAAAATGTAATAACATCTTAATGACATGAGACCAAGATATGAATAATCAAGATCCATGTCGATCATCAAGGCATTCTTGAACACAAAAGAGAAAAGAAAAATCAAATAGAAAAACAAGACAAAGAAACACAAGACCAAGAATGGAACAAGAAGTAATAAAAAGAGAGGAAAAGAAATAAAAGGAGAGGTGTGAAAGCATAAAAAAACACCAAGAAAACACAATAAAACACCATGAAAACTCAAACAAACACACACACAAACAAAAACCAAGTTAGTGCGGTTTAAAGACAAATGTTCATGCATGTGCTTTAGAGGTGTTACTTTCCACCACATCAGAACAAAGAATAATGACATGAAAATTATTCCATAATTAAAGAGGAAAAATGATAGAATAAATGGGGGAAGAGAAGAAAAAGAAGGGGTTTGATGAGCTAACTCTAGATGTATAAGACAAGTGGATGTTATCTACATAGTTTCATGGATGCATGTTCTAACATAAACTTCAGGCTAAATGTAGTTCTCCAAGGAAATGGGATGGAATAAAAATGATGATCAGACCATCATGATTAATGTTATAGAATAAATGGAAGAGATGACAAACAAATGGGAATGATCTGGAAAATAAGAATCTAATGAGATGAAAAATAATTATCTTTCAAAATAGCAAGTGCATGGGACAAGATGAAATGAACTGGTGTTCATGTGCTTGAAAAATAGCAAGAGTGTTATTTCTTAACATTTACACACAAAATGGTTAGAGTGTTCAAACTTCAAAAATTATTGAAAAATAGTGAGAGTGTTCAAACATAATAGTTGCTTGTAAAATGGTGAGAGCATTCAAACTCAACATTTAATCAAAAAATGGTGAGAGCATGGGATGGTGGAATGGGAATGTACAAATATACAAAATCATGAGACAATGTTTATGTTCTTTTGTGGATCATGTTCTAATGTTTTTGGTATTTTCAAAGTTTTTCTAATGTTTTTGGTGATTTTGGGATAAAATATTCACAAGGTGGAACCATCTAGTCAAGGAAATGCACATCCTAAGAGTAGATGTTCCAATAAAATAGCTAAAATAGATGCAATAGCCCATGCTCATAAATTAGTGAGAGAGAGGTTATTGATAAAATAAGAAAGTAGTAAATACTTGTATTGAGAAGATGTATTTGTTCACCTATCAGAAGATGCACAAGATTGTCTTGGCTGAACCACTTTGTAGAACCACTATTGAAGATGTTCATAATGCTTATGAGACATAATCAAGATCATAATTGGTTAAGGGATGAAAAAAATTTCAAGCTTATAACATGTCCTAGACATAACAAAGAATATGCATCTTGAAGAGAGAAATCCAAAGTGGGATGAATAATGTGTTTAGAGTGCCAAGAGTTCAAAGCCTTTACTATCAGGATTTATGAAAAGTGGACCAGGGTGGTATAAAATGTGTTCAAGGCAAGATAAAAGGGTGGGATAAAATTACGATAGCACAAGTTGCCCCCAATTCAGGGGTCTTATAGATAATGGTTCAAAGTTTTTCATGTGTAGAATCTCTTAAGGTGTATGATGTTCATGGGCTCTAAAATTTCTTCACCATTAGGTTTATCTAATCAATATGCTCTTGATCCATAGTTTGCCATGACAATGTATGGTCCTAACCAATTAAGCTAAAACATGACTTTATTTTTGGGTTCAACATTCATGTTCTTCTAGTTATATTTTAAAACTAAGTCACCAATCTCAAATTCTTGAGGGAGAATGCATTTTTTGTAGCTTCTCTACAATCTGTTCTAATAGGCATACATGTTTTTTAGGGTAGCTAAACACCTACCATGAAGAAGTTCTAGTTCTTACAACTATGAGGCTCTATAATATTCATCATATTTAATGTGCTCCAATGATATTATTAGTGATTGGATCTCAATATTGACTAGGATGATAGATTTAGTGCCAAAAATAAGGGAGTATGGAGTAGCTCTAGTTGGGGGCGGTGATTGGTTCTACAAGCCCAGAGGGTAGGAAAGAGTTTGAAGTGTCAATTATGGCTAGCATCATCAATAATATTTTTTAAGATGGATAGAATGGTTTTATTTGATTCCTCAACTTGTCCATTTCCTTGTGGGTTATATAGAGTGGGTTTCTTATGCTTGATCTTGAATTATGCACAAAGAGATTTCACATCTTGGTTTACAAAGGATATGCCATTATCAAATATAATACAAGTTGGGATGCCAAATCGATAGATGATATGGTAATGAATGAATTTGGCTATTTGTTTCTTGGTAACATAAGTGAGAGGAATGGCCTCAATCTATTTGGTAAAGTACTCAGTTACAGTCAAAATGTGCTTATGGCCATTTGCAGATGTTGGGTTAATTTTCCCAATGAGATCAAGACCCCATGTTGAGAATGGCCATAGTGTTGTAATTAACTACAATGGTAAGGAAGGTGCATGTATCAATTTGCCATACTGATGACAAGGAACACATTTATTTATAGAATTACAAGCATCTATCTCTATTTTGGGCCAATAATAGCCTATTCTAAGAAGTTTCATTACTATGACTACACCATTGGTATGGACCCCACACATTCCTTCATGAACTTCCTTAAGTGCACGCTTGGATTCTCCCAAAGATAAAAAAATGAAGAAGCACTCCATCATAGCCTTTTTGATAAAGCATGTTTCTAATGAGAATAAGGATATAATGTGTTAGGTGATGAAGGAAAAGTTTTTGTTTGTTATTGGAAAGGTTGGCAGGAAAGACATGGATATGGAAATAGTTATAAAAATCTTGGTACATGGTAGCTCAGGTGAGAGATGAGGATAAATAATGGTGCATATCCTCTTTGAATCTAATAAAATATGTCCTAGTTAAAGAAGATTTTCAATTAGGAACTGATACTCTTTGGCACTATCATACATTTGAATCATGGAACTAATTATTGCCATGGCATTGATAGACCTTTTGTTGACTCATGGAACTTGCTCAAAATATAGAGATTTAAAATGTCTCTTAAGGTTATCAACATTTTGCTTGTAAGGGACAAGATTATCATCTCTTGTTTGATATTGACCATTTATCTGATTTATGATTAGTTGTGAATCTACATAGACCTTTAAGATTTGAATATCCCACTGTATGGAAAGATGGAGCACCCTACAACCAATGCCTCATATTTGGAAATAATTTTTGTAAACTAAAATTATATAATGATTTGGGGATCAAATCCCCTTACAACATTATCAACAATATGACATCTCTAAATCCTTGGGATGTGAAGGATCTATCAAAATAGAGTGTTCACTACTCAAGCTCTTGTGATGCTTGTTATATCAACATGATAGAATCATCTAGAAGGTCAAATTTGAGAGGTTGAGTGGTTATAATAGGAGATTCTACAAGTTGGTCTATAAGAATCTACCCTTTGATTGCCTTCTAATTATGGTATTGAATATCAAACTCATTGAGGAGCATAATCCATTTAGCCATGTGTCTTTGGAGAGCTGATTTAGATAAGAGGAACTTGAGAGGATCTACCTTCGTGATAACAATTTTTTTGTTATTTATCATGTAATGTCATAATTTTTGATTGGCAAACACCATAGCTAAACATGCCTTCTCAATAGGTATATAATTATGTTCATAGGCAACCAATGTGTGGCTTAAATAATAAACTGTGTTCCCTACCATGATCATCATGCTAAGCCAAAAGTGCCCACAGTGCATATTTCATGGTTGATATGTAAAGAAGCAGTGGCTTTCCTTGTGTTGGAGGTCGTAAGACTGGTAGATTGGCTAAGTATGTTTTAAGATTTATAAATGCTATTTGACAATCTTCATCGCACTAAAATTTCACCCCTTTCTTTAATAAATGAGTAAATGGGTGGCACTTATCTGCTAGTTGAGGAATGAGCCTTTGTATAGACTGAATCTTGCCTTGTAGACCCTATAATTATTTAATATTGTTGGGTGGAGTCATTTACATAATAGTGGTGACCTTCGTATGGTTGACTTCAATCCCTCATTGTGAAATAATTAACCCTAGAAATTTTACTGATGTGACTCTAAAGGCACATTTCTTAGGATTCAAGTGGACTTTATATGCATGAAGCCTCTCAAATATTCTTCATAAAATGTTAGGGTGTCAAACTCTTGTTCTTTATTTTTATAGTATATAATCAACATAGTCCTCGACAATGTCATGCATCATGTCATGGAAGATGATAGTCATTACATGCTAATATGTGGCTCTAGCATTATTTAAACTGAATGGCATGACTTGGTAATAGAATGTTCCCAAGGGGTTGGTGAACGTGATCTTATGCTAATCTTTAGGGGCTGTATTGATCTGATTATAATCAAAAAATCCATCCTTAAAGGATAGCATCTCATACCTAGCAATTGATTCAACAATCAAGTCAATGTTAGGTAGAAGAAAATCATCTTTGGGATATGCTTTGTTAATATCACAAAAATTAGTACAAATATGTATGATTGGGGTCTTTTTACTTAGTGGCACTATGTTAGAAATCCATTTAGAGTAGTCCAGTGGTCTAATAAAATTGGCTCCTAAAAACTTATCTAACTTGGTCTCAACCAAAAGGGTGATGTATGGGTGCACTTTTCTTAACTTTTACTTGACTGGTTTAGCATCAGGTGAACAACTAGAATATGTATAACTAAATATGGATCTAGGCCTAACATGTCAGAATATGCCAATGCAAATATGTATATATAAGCCTTAAGAATGGATATAATATGTCCCCATTCTACTTTAGTAAGGGAAGCTCCAAGATAAACATATTTGGGATCCTCATGGGTTCTCAAATTTACTTCTATTGTGCTCTCCATAAGGAGTGTGGATCCATTTTCTAGAATTGTAGGTAATGTATGGTCATGATATTCTTCTTCTACTATATATTATTTTTGTTCCTACCAAAGATCTAGATAATATGAAGAATCAAAATCTACCTTCTCAAGTAAAGGCCAATTAGCAAATACCTATAGAAACTCAAGAGTAAGATGCTCAAATATTTGATTTTATTCTGAAGAGATGCTTGTACTATCTATGGAACTTGGGCTAGATGGACTTTCTACATATGAGGGGATGAGAAAACTTTCCCACTTGGGAGCACCTAAAATAGGTTTTCACTCAAAGGCTTATCTTTTTCTTTACTTTTTCCTTGATCAAAAAGTGCCACAAAGAGGTTTTCACCTGAAGATCTTTATGTTTGTTCTTTATTATGACCAAGAAAGTTTGCCTTCTCTCTAAAGTAGGTATAAGTATTCAATGAAAAATAAAAACACTACTTATGATCACCAATGTGGAGTGTATCTCGTAGGACCATGTATTCTACAATTGATTCTTCATTTTGAAACTCATCGAGGCATATAACCAAATTTTGTTGATCCCAATCTATGAGTTTAGGATGGAAAATACATAGGTTACAATAAAGGTTTGCTTCATGATGGGAAGAACCAATGGTAAGGATATAATGTCCTACTTTAGGAAGGGAAGCACCATTAGGATGGTTTTTTGCTTTAGGATGGGAAGCTCCAATAGGTGTTATGGTCAATATGGCATTTGAATAAAATACATCTGAATTAGCAAGCTCAACAAAAATGCTATAAAGGGATGTTAAAATGATTCTAAGAGTTTTATTACTAGTCACTTCAGAAGAATCACTACCAAATGTTATGAGGTCATCCTCTAGTGGTTAAAATCTAAGACCATGATTCCCATTGACAACTCCAGCTGATAAAGGCTCTAAAATTCTTTGTAGCTAGGGGCTGAGGCCTTTCCCTGTATAGTCAAGATGATAAATTATCTTATTAGGGATAGGATACTTTAGATTTCAAAAAAAATCCTCAAGTCCCTCAGAATATAACTAATATCCCTCGGTAAAAGCCTCTCAATCTTTCTTTGGTGGAAATACCAGCACAAAAACTACAAGAGGTTTTGGTTGCTTCTTCTTCAGTTGCCAAATATAATCAAGTTTTTTAGGAGTCTGGGAAGTTTTAGGCCTACCAAATGTTTTAGGGGATTTTCTTATTTTTTTAATATGGAGGACATCCTTTAGATGATATGTATAAATGCTTGCATCTTTAATAATTACCTGCTTAGCTAGTGCTATAGGAAATGGAATAGTTGAGGTGGAGGCTAGATCACCAGGGTCTATATAATTAGATGGAGATAAATGAGAAATAATGGATTTTTTCTTATTTGTAATGAATTCAAAACCTAGTAAATATATATAATTTTGAAACTCTTCTTTGAGATATTTGCAATACTAGTATGGATATTGATTAGCAAGGATGGTAACCTTGATCCTATCATGGGGAAACTTAAGGCATTGGCGAAGAGTAGATGGAACTGCTTGTACTTCATGAATCCAAGGATGACTAAGAAGTATATTATAAGGATTCTCAATAGCCTCAATATGGAAAAACATGTGATGAGAAATATCCCCAACCATAATTGGCAATCAAATTATATCAGATGAATCCCTCTTAGCATTGTTGTAAGCTTTGATTTTAATGATCTCTAGTTGAATGTCTTTATCCATGTAACCTAATCATCACACTAATTTAGGAGATGTGATGTTCAAACCTAAACCATTATCTATAAGAACCCACTTGATCTTGAGATCCATAATTATTATCTCAATGTATAGTTGGTTATTATGGTTTGGGCCAAGGGTGGGCATGCCCTTTTGATTAAATGTATTTTGCTAAAATGAAGATAAATACCCAATTAGGTTCTAGAACTGATCAAGGTTTATATCATTAGGCACAATAGACTCTTGTAAAAGTTTGTTGAGGATGGTTCTATGGACATCAGATGTCCACAAGAGTTCTAATATGGAAATTTGTGCAGGGGTTTTATCTAATTGGTCCATTAGATTATAAGGCCTTCAAATTGTGGATTGAACTGGTTTAGTCTTTATTGGGGCAATATTCAACTTTGGAACTATTGGCATAATGTTCTCATTAGGTTTATGAAAAGAAGTGGGTCAAGGGTCCTTAATGGTAACTCATGAGCATCTAGTTGTGACTGCACAACCTATAGGTGTCAAAGAGTCATTATAATTATAAGGACAAGGAAAAAGGCCTTGGATAGTGATTCATAGGTGATTAATGGTATTACTATAATTTTGGGTCAGTGAGGAAACTCTAGAAGAATGGTACTATTGTTTAGGATTAGTAACCTATGCAAATGGAGTAACAACATGATGATGCAAACCCAACATGGTATTACTAGGGTAGAGGGTATTGACCCTATAATGATGGGTCTCATGTTGTAAGGAAAATGAGATTGGCCAAATGGCATCACAATAATAGTGGCAATTTGGGTTACAAAAATGCATCTTATAATGTTATTGTAGTCATAAAGCACATTGTTATAAGTGACATTATTAGTGTGGGGATCATGATCTTGATTATACTCAATATGATTTTGACCCTATTATTGGTTTTGATTTTTCCTCTATCCTTGATTGTGACCATTTTGATTATTTCTTAGCGGTGGTGGATCATGTTGAGGAAAGGGCTCTTTGTAGATTCCCATATCCTTATTTGTGTCCTGATTAGGAGCCAACTTAATTTCCAGTTCACCATTTTCAATAAAGTCCTCAATAATATGTCATAATTAAATGTAATGATATTCACCATGACCAAAAACATGATGAAAGTTACACCATTTGTGCTCTTTATACCAGTCTGGTTTTGGCTGATCTTGAGGAAATGGCCTTGATACTAGACATATAATTAAGTTAGCTATAATGACATTTTGTAATACTACTTTAACTGATCCTCCTAACTTACTAAATACTCTAAAATTGTTATGAGACATCCTTCGTGGAGGTTATCTTTGAAAAGTAGGTAGTAGATTTAAGTGAGTTAATTATATATTTGAAGGAGGCATAGTCTATACCATTTGTACATGTCTTATTTCTATCACCCTATTTCTGAATATGTTCTTATTTTTGTGAAATCCCTTAGACTTATCCTACATAACTATTTTAGGAGCTAGTGATTTAGTCTGATTAGATGCCTGTCCTTATGTAAAGATCTTAACAAGGCCCTAGAAATAAGAGCCTTCTCAATCTGTACTCCTTTGTCAATAATTTATTCAAATGAGTTAGCACAAGATAACTATAGATTATGTGCAACTTTGAGATGCAAATTTTGTGCAAATATATCATCCAACTATTTGTCTGGTAAATTATATTGAAAGTGTCCTGCTAATGCTCTTTACCTTTGTAGATATGTAGTGAAGCTTTCACCATCATGCTATTTAGCTTTGCATAAGTCAACAATGGTCAATTCATGTTCTATGTTGTATGAGAAATGATTAATGAACTTTTTTGATAAGTCATTCTAATTTACAATTAATCCCTTGGTTAGTTTAAGTAGCCAATCAAGAGCTTATCCTGCTAAACTTCATAGAAATAATCATAATAAGTACTCAATACTATAAGAAACCTATTGACACAAGATGATGAATGCTTATATGTATTCATACGAATCTCCTTTCCATTTGTATTTGTCAAATTTAGGTGCCTTAAAGTGAGGTGGAAAGGGGTTTTGGAGAATATATAAGTCAAATGGATATGGGCATATCTCATCAAATTTGTACTTTTTGAATATATTGTTCATCTCCAATATTTGGATAATTTCCTTCATAAAATTACATTCTTGCATGTTTGGTGCATTTATGGATTGGATAATATGCTATTAGGGTGGAATGTACCCCTAGTTATATTATTGATAGGGTGGAATATGCCTCTGGTATTGTTGCTATTGGGGTGGAATGCGCCCTTGGTTTTATTGCTATTCGGGTGGAGTGTGCCCTTGGTTTTATTGCTATTGGGGTGGAATATGCCCCTAGTTTTGTTATTGTTGGGGTGGAATGTGCCCCTAGTTTTATTTCTATTGGGTTGAAATGTGCCCCTAGTTTTGTATGGGTATATAGGGAGTGTATACCTTTTGATCCATGATTTGGTTCTAATTTGTTGCTTGAGTAGAAAACATAGGACATTGATTGTTGGATTGTAAAACATTCCCTAAATTTGGTTATTTCACATTTTGTTGATTTTGGAAATGTCTATGTTTATTTACCAATATTTGGTTTATTTTAGGGATTTACTCAATTCAAATTGAATGTTTGGGTTTCTAAGTTTTTAAATTAACAAGATGTTCCTGATGATTAAATAATGTATGTTCTGTATCAAATGGAAAATCTTGTAACGTCTCTTGTGACTTTACCTATTCATTTAGATTACCTTGATCCACTATGGTAATGTTCTCATCCAATATTTTTTGCATACTATCCACCATATCTTCATGTTATTTCAAAGCCTTATTTGAAGTGGCAACTAGGGAGTCAGTTAAGTCTATAACAAGTTGATATGTATATCATTGACCTATTATCTTGATCTTAGCTAGAAGATCTAGATTTGTGGGTTTTGACTCTATTTGTATTTCCTTTCCTTTGTAAGAAGAAGGTATGTCTATTTGTGTAAAATCTTGCTCTTGCCATAATTTTTATCCTTCTCTAATCAAGGTATGCAATTGTTTCATAGGAAAGTCAGAAGGTAGTCTAGCACCTGATTCTATCAATCTATGAAGAGCTTTATCTTGATCTTCTTGGGGTTGATATTTATTGTAATCATCTTCAAATCCTACTATTGTAGGGATATCATAAAAATAAATGGGGTTATCTTGACCATCATAAAATTTCTCATCCTCATAACTAAGGCCATAAGAGGCCCCACTATGAGTGAACCTTTGAGTCATGTCTAAAAAGAGTTGCTCTATGTGTTTGAATAACATTGGACCAATGTTAGATAACCAATCAAAGTATGATTTGGATTTATTTTCAAACAAATAACCAAGGTACCAATGAGACTATAAGGGAGGGTGGTTTTAAACCACACATAATTTTAGAATATTTGGTTCATGAAATTACTCAACCTTTGATAAAGTTTAAATCATATAAATCAAAAGAGAGTAAGGTAACTCAAAGACCCAAGGTGAAAACTAGTACACCAAAGCCTAGATCTTTGTGATACACCCACACTACAAAATATAGTTTCAACTTCAACAAGTTGACCCTACAAATTTAGAGTAAATCCCTTTGGACTACAAAGAAGAAAAAATGAACTAAGAAAGTCAAGATGTAAAGACATACGTGAATCACTAAGTATAAATCTAAGACCAAATTGGCAGCACAACATCACCACATGATTCTAGTAGGATAAAATATGTTCTAGGACCAAAATCATGAGTGATACACAAGATGACTTGAGTCCAGCAAGACGATAATGTGATTTTGAGTCTTAATAAATGACCTTAAATCTAAATAGAAAACTGAACCCAAGTTAGAATAAGCTAAGTGCACAAATGGCAAACCCACTTTGGTGCACCAACCCTTAGAAATTAGAAAGGTCTAATTTTAAATGTGGATTATAAATGAAGGATTTAAACAAATTGGGTAAAGGTTCTATAATCAATTAGGTAGCATGACTATGCCAAAGTGGATGTCATGACACAAAGATTTTGATAACAATTTGAATAAGGAAAAGATGAATTTTCCATTTGGATAGCATAATGCCTCCCTTGTTCAAGAAAATTGAGGAAAATGTGTTTTGGTTAAGTTCATTAAGTTAACAAGTAGTTTTAGACACCAATCAAGACCAAGTAAGCTAATAATAAAAAACAAATATCTTAAGTCTAAACTCACAAGGTATGGCAAAGTGGGGTCTATTAAACTATCAAGTTTAGAATGTTCTAAGGGAATCAATTTGACAATGACTTGCATGCCAAATAATGTAAAATAAAAGCAAATATTTTGGGTATATATCACTCAGCTTGCTACATAAAGGTCTAGTCCTTTATGTAACTACTACATCCTGTTATTCACTCAGTGTAGTGTTATGTCCAAAGCGCGACTACGTCTAGTGTGTAACTCCAAAGAAGTCAAATGATGTTAATGTCAAGAGGTGAAACCTCGAGTAAAAGATTATCTAATGAACTTTTGGGAGGTGATGAAGTCCCCCTCACAAGCCAAGATGCATAAAAACAAAGAAAGCATGAAAATAGAAAGACTTTAGGATCATTTTCAGATCACCCAAACTTTAGCAATTTTTTGGGGAGTGGTTTAGGTGACTTTCTTTCTAAGCCTTGGAATAAGATATTTGAAATATGAATGGCACTTTTAATTTCAAGGGTTCCCTATAAAGGACAAATGGAAGAGCATATATGCAACATTCCTCTTTTTACCAAATAATATTAATCTAATCAACTATTTCAAACAATAATTAACAAGTGTGTTCAATTTTAAACCCAAATAAAATGTTTGGTGGTTTTCATTTGACCCCTTGGTATTATTTATAAACTTTGAAAAACATTCACCAAAAATATCTAAATATTCCTTGTTAAACACCAAAAAAAAATTCCTAATCAAATTTTAAGCATGTAAAACTGATTTAAACATGTTTTAAGCAAATTTTAAACTTAATCCTACAACAATATTGTTAGCATGTCATTTAACTTTGAAGCCCTTTTGAATTTGAAACAAGAAACTTTGAAAAAGTAGGTCTTGGGTTTGTGTTTTTGTAAAAACACAGTGACTAATGTTGGTTAATACCATCGATGTTGATTACAGCCAACTGAGATCTGACTAATGTTAGATTTTCTAATTAACGTCAGTTAAGCTAAGTAACTGATGTCAGTATTTCTATTGACGTTGGTTACTGTGTAAAATTGTGGCAACCAAAAATGGCAAAATAAGGTTAGAAAATGAATTTAAAAGATTTTTAAAAGGTTAAATAAGTTTTTTAAGGTTGCAAAAGGATCTCCTTTAGGTGTAGGATGCATCTAGTCCCATCGGGCATGACAAGATATAGAGAGGATTACAAAGCAAGTTAGTCAATCATTACTCCATAAACAATGAAACATGCATAAAAAAATAAATAACCAAACCTATCTATTCCTATGGGAATTACAAAGGATAACAAGAAACAAATGAAAGAACACAATCACCATATTACCTTCCCAAATGGATTCACCATACCTATGTGGCTCAAAAACATGTTCTCCCTTGATCAAGCATCCTTATCTTTGTCAAAAATGGTGGTAAGCTCCTCCAATGCCTCAAGAACACTCCATAAAACCTAGGCTCTTGATTATAAATCACTAAACTAGCCTATCATTGAATCTTTTTGGAAACAATTTAGCATGATAACTTTGCAATGTTCAAGCTTTAGAGATTTTTCATCATAATAACCTTACACCAAAAAATAGCTTATAAATGATGTCCATGGCCTCTCTATTTATAGATTTTTGAGATTGGTTAGGATCAACCTGAACCGTCCATCTCTATATTGAGATGTGTGGTTGAGGATAATCCTAATATTTGGAATTAAATCCATAACTACACTCAAGAAGACCTTGGAAAAAGGGGAATTGAAGAGGCATGGGAGGCATTAACTAGGCATGGGTGACCCATAATCTTGATATTTTATGCACTTATGGCTTGATGGATACCACCCCATAGATGATGTCACTAGGTGATGTAGATAATAAGAATCAATTTTCAAAAATAAATATTTAACAACTCTCATGGAAAATCCACTTAAGCCCTTGATTTGGATTAATTAGCCTTAAACAAGGTTAATCAACATTTGTGTAATTATTTGAAAATTGGCCCTAAACTAATCAAAATGGTCAGAAAGTCATATTACTAGGTTGTAATTTGACTTGGGAAGAATTAGAAGGTGATGCTAGATATATTAGACCTATATTCCCATTTAGGATGTTACCAATATAAAATAACAAAGGTACATGACATGTATCAATGAATTAGAAAAAAAGAGTGATCTAGAACATTAAATGGAAAAATGGTCATTTTGACTTGAAATGATATGATCAAATTTAGTTGGCCCATAAAATGCATTACCCTATTTAGGGATACTTTAACCTAAAATGACACTTGTAAATGATATGTTTGAACCATTTAGGACACTTTATGGATTTTGACCTAAAATGTGCATTTGAGTGAAATTCAAGTAACATTGATAATTACAACACAAATGGTGTTAGGAATTGGATGTCTAAAAGTAGTACATAGTTGACCTATATGAATTTATATCCTTATCAACCTAATTTATCTCCCAATCTACAATATAGAGTCAACTTGAATGACTCTATATTCCTCTCTACTTGTCAGGTTTAGAAAACAATCAACCTACACAACTCTATATCCTTATCATATTGTTTTGTCCCCTATCTATACTATAGAGTTAACCTATATGAATTTGTATTCTTATCTTCTTGTTAGGTTATAATACATAGTCAATCTATATGATTCAGTATCCTTTTTACTAACATTTGTCTTTGCATCATCTGAGTCCTTAACCTTTCTCTTTGATCATGAACTTCCTATTTAAGGAAAAAATAGAATTGAACTCAATGGATATGATAATTCTTACCCATCCCAATAGGTTTTCCCATTAAAATCTTATGGCTCCCACTCTCAATGAAATAAATGTGCATGTGGCCACTCACACTAGAAACTATGGGACCCCTCATAATATATCTTTAGTTCATAGCCCTCTTTTATCCTTAGAAGATTAGCCCAAATTAGAGTCTACTCAGGAAATTCTTTTCTTCATTGATGAATTTCCTTAACATCAAGGAAAAGACCCTTCTACTATTTATCACCTTATGATAAGTGGTCAAATAGAAGAAACCCATCCACCTTCCCCCACATTTTCACACAAATTTTGGGGCAATAGCTTCTTTGCCTTTTAACCTCTTCCTTCTCTCTTGAACCCTTCTTATGTAATAACATCTTCTTCCTTGATTTCCTCCACCTCCATGCCAATTATCTCAACTAACATGGTGGGTTCAACATCTAGTGGGCCTTTTCCAAAACCCTCTTTTCTAATTCTTCCACTAGTTCATCATTTTCCACCCAAGTTAATCATGCCAATAAGGCTCCTATTGAGAAATTTTGTCCTTTGGTCAAAATTGGCCAAACCCTACTTTTTTGTGAACTTTTTAGAAGTTCACCCATGTCTTATAGGGGTGTATTTTAGTCTAAACATCCACTTGTCCATAGTCCAACCTTGGTCCAAAGTTTAGGCCTTAGAACTAGTCAAGTTAAGGAAAGTTAACCCTAGTCAAATAGGGTCAAACTCAATCAAAGGATTTAAATATGTGTTTGTAGTCCTAGTGTGGTTCCTAATATGTTTCAAGCTCTCTTCATGTAATTCATTTGCATTTTCCATTTTCAATGTGCAAAAAAGAGATTGTGGTCCCACTTTGGGCTAGATTCAAGGACTTGTATAGATGGTAGATGGTAAAAAGTTAGTTCCAAGTATGAAATCAATGTGGAGAAGGTTAGAAGAGGTTAGTGGAAGGTTTGTGGTAGGTCAAGATTTAGTAGAGTCAAAAAAGGTAGTTTTCCCATAAAAATAAGAGTTTTTAGGAACTTGTACAGACTCCCCAAGTCCACCATTAGCTAAAAAAGTTTTAATAACAACTCTTCACCTTATCACACTCATTTTCACATTTTTAATTCAAGGATAATGCAAAAATCCTCTTCTACAACTCATTTTCTCATTTTATCCTATTGGAATAAAAAGAAGGCTCAACTTCAAGTGATCACTATAAGCCATCAGTTAGAGTTGGAGGAAATTATTTTTGGGGTGGATAGGGATCTAATTCTAATCAACATCCATAATAATAAGTTGTAATTTGGTGCATCCTCCTCTATGAACAATCATCAACACCTCAGGCATCTTTTTGAGAGTTTACATTAAAGAGGGGGTCTCTTTTTCAGTCTTTTTCAACTTCTCCTTATTTGGATTGATGTGTTTGAGTGTTTCAAGTGCTTCTACATGATCCTAAAGGAGTTTTCCATGTTTCTACTTATTTTGAACAGTCCATTTATTGATAGATCCTTTTCTAGGCTTGTTTCTTTGCCTAAAGAATAGAGTTGCAGACTTGCTTATATAACTCCACCTATAGCTACTTTCTACAGGTTTCCCAAATGGGAACAAAGGAATAGAAAATGGTTTTGAATGTTTTGACAATATAACATGCTTTTATAGTTTGGAAACCTTCTCATCTTTCCTAATTTCATTCTTCCATGCCTCTGCCCATACATGGGATTCAATACTATCACCTATAAATTCTAACTTTCTCCATGGAGGTATTCATGTGATAGTCAACCCTAGTCATGTAGGGTCAAACTCAGTCAAAGGATTGAAATATTTTTTTTACTCCTAATGTGGTTTCTAGTATGTTTCAAGCTCTTTTCATGTAATTCATTTGCATTTTCCACTTTTAATGTGCAAAAAAGAGCTTGTATGCCCACTTTGGCCTAGATTCAAGGACTTGTACAAATGGTATATAGTATAAAGTTAGATATAAGTATGGAATCAATGTGGATAAGGTCATAAGGGTTCTATGTAAGGTTTGTGGTAGACCAAGATTTAGTTAGAGTCAAAAAATGTACTTTTCCCTAAAAAATAGGAGTTTTTGGGCACTGGTACAGACTGCCCAAGTCCACCATCAACCAAAAACGTGGGAAGATAAAATATTTACATTATCACACTCATTTTTACGTTTTTAATTTGAGGATAATTCAAATAATCTCTTATTTAACTCATTTTCTCATTTTCTCATCTTGGCATACAAAGAAGGCTTAACTTCAAGTGCTCACTATAAGCCATACAGTTGGATTTGGAGGAAATTATTTTTTAGGTGGATAGGTATTTGAGTATAATCCACATCCATAACAATAATTTGAAATTTGGTGCATCCTCCTCTATGAATAATTGTCAACACCTCATGCAACTTTTTGAGAGTTTACATTGAAGAGGGGGTCTCTTTTTGAGTCTATTTCAATTTAGCTCACTTTGGATTGATGAATTTGAGTTTTTTAGGTATTTATAAATGATACTTAAGGATTTTTCCATCTTTATAATTGTTATTAATAGTCCATTTGTTGATAGAGCCTTTTTTAGGCTTGTTTCTTGGCCTAAAGATCAGAGTTGCAGACTTGCTTATAGAAATCAACCTCCAGCTACTTTCTAGAGGTTTCCCATGTGGGAAAAAAAGTAATATAAAATGGTTTTGAGTGTTTTGATCATATACCATGCTTTTATATTTTATAAACCTTCTCATCTTGCATAATTTCATTCTTCCATGCCTCTACCCATATATGTGATTCAATACTGTCACCTAAAGGTTCTAACTTTCTCCATGGAGGTGTTCATGTGTGATAGTCAAATTTAAAAGATAAAAAGTGTTTATAAGAATATTCTTAGTGTTTTTTATGTGCTAGATTTAGTTGTGAGCCTAGGAGGAAGGATGGATAGATAAGTAAAGAAAGTATTTATTATATTCAAGAAGTATTTCATAAAAAAATTTATAGGGTCTTGATTTATACAATGAGAGTCTCTACTCTTACATAATTGAGAGATAATTTCTATCCAAAGTGAGAGTATTTATTATAACATCAAGAGCTTACAAATGGGAAAGAATGGGAGACACAGGAGAAAGGGGAGGGAGAGAATGAGCAAACCACCACAAGAAATTAAATGAGCTTCCACATTTTGATCAAATTAGAGATAATATATCATAGGCAAGATAGTCTTCATTTATCCCAATAGCCTCTGAATCATTTCATTGATTGAGCAACACACTAGAGGATAAGAGTTTGCCTAAGGTGGTGATTCATAACCCATGCTGATGAAAAAAACACTTTAAATGATCTATGAAAGACTTGAATGATTCACCTACTTTATCCAATCCCTGAATCTACTCTATGAATTCCCATGCCATCTTCCACTTGATTTTATGTAAGGACAAAGTTCTTATGTTTATGGACCTAATAGAGCCATGATATGTTTGATTTAAATGGAAGTAGGTACCTAATGGTTGAGGATATAGCTTGGTAGAAAGATAAGACACTTTTTCACATCTACCCCTACATCAAACATGAGTGTAGGTTTACTATAGATTAAAAACCAATCCATTTTATTGGTTTTCCTATGGTTAATATGTCAATGTAGATCTATAAGTTGCATAGTCTTGACTTTGAACTATATAAGGTTTAAATAGACCTAATCTATATATAATATTCTAGAAGCTAAGGACCTATTTTACATAATGTTTGAAATGGAATAAAGTTGAGTCTACATGTTGTGGATCCTCCAACATAGGTCTAGATTGAGATTCAATGGCATCATTCAAAGTATTTAACCTACTTTGACCTTAGTCAAATTTGATCTCTATTTAAGTCCCTTACTTTAAAATTTTAACCATAGCCATTAATTTTTATCTGGACTTCCCATATTTTGTCAATTTTTAGCTCTACATTTATCTCTAGGATCTGTTGACTCATTGACCCCTCACTCATTGTTGATTTTGAATCTATATGATCAATGTGATCCATTAATCTTATGAATCCAATGATACTACTAGTCAGCAATCACCATTATATATGATCCAAGATTTCATGATATTGACACTTGTCCTCATCACATTCATACTCAAGATTCACTGATTGGTTGATCCCTACTTATCATTGATCTACTTTTGTATGATGGATCATGCACCATTAAATCTATTTTAGGCCCATTGACACCTGTCAGATGCCCACACATCATTAGATCTACTCTAAACTACCATGATCTTGACACTTTTCAATCACACATTCATCCTCAGTAAATTTGAATCTGAATGGATATTTTATGAAGCTTTAAATTGATGTTTGTGCTCACATTTCACTCTACAATTTCAAATTTAAAGTTTTATATCTTGAGATAGAAAAAACATCAAGTTATTAAATTTGTAGAGGATGATCTGGGTATGAAAAACAACATAACCATGTGGTATTTTGGCCTAAGAGGATTTCCCAAGTGCATTTATTAAATGCACAATAAATATGACTTGTCCATTTCTTCATGACATGCTTGTGATGGTTTGGTCTCTTTAGACTTGTACAAGTCATTTTTATCTTTTTAGAATGATCCAATGGAATTATAAGACATTGAGTAACATGATTCAATCCCCTAAATTCTTGAAAAACCATGAAAACCTACTATTCTTCTTCACTTTTCAATCCTAGATTTATTTCCAATCACATTTTACAAAGATCAACAAATTGCACTTTAAGCTTGCTTAAAGTGTTTCAAAAGCTTTGCAAGCAATATGTGATCTTTGGATCACTCATTCCATTTAAAAATCTTCTCATATGATTAATACATACCAAGACATCTATAAATTTATCAATCTAGGTAAATTTCCACATGTAGGCCAAAAATTGGATAACAGTTCTAAATGAAAGTTATCGAAGAGAAATTTCACAAAAACCAAATGATCTTCGGGGAGATTGTTGTTCAGGAGGATGTTACCACATAGAAAGTTCCTAACTAAAATTATTTGAATGAAATTAATCAAAGAGAAATTTATTAAATACAAAAAGCTTTTGAGGACCAATGTTTTCAAAGTAAATTTTTTGCATAAGAGGTTCCAAATAAAATGATCTTATTGTCAACCAAAAAGCTACCGACTAGGATAAAATATGAAAGAAAGTTCCCAATTGAATAGTTATTAAAGACCAAAAATGTATGTAATGCCATATAAAATGAATAAAAATAAGTAAATATGAATAAAATAACCTAAATAAACAAACTTTAATACTTTCCATACATAGCAAACTTCCAAAATTCCCATGAATAGATTAGTTTTTAATAAGTCCTTCCAATGGAAATGGGTTATAGGAAAAAATAAGTGCACCCAATATCAATTTATTATTTAAAACATATAATTTACATAGATAATAAAACCATAAAAAAACACATTAATAGTGTTAATAATAAATAATACTTCTAAAAACAAACAGTTATGTAGAGGAAACCAATAATCAACTCACACTTGTTCTTTATGCAGCTCTTTTCACAAGGGTTCTTAGGTTCATTTGCTCGTTCAATGGTTCAAGGATTCATTTATTATTTAAAGGTTATTATAATATTTTTAATTCTCATGATATTCTTATTATTCTCCTTATCCAACTCATAAATCCCCTTAATGCACCTCTATGTCATAAATAACTTCTCTCACCTTGGTATATAGTCCTTATGGCCTTTTTTGGATTTTTCAACTAGTATGTATTGGTACAGACTGGTACTAAGAAACTAACATATTTAATTCCACACTCTATATTTTTATTCATCTCTACAAATTATATTGGATATAATCCACTTAGAAGTCACTTTTTAGTCCTTTTAAAACTTTGTTTAGGCCTAATTAGGCCTCCATCACCCTATAACATACACAGTCACCCGAAAGTGTATGCATCCATATAGGACAAGTTAAAAACCAAAAAAATGTCTTAAATGATATTTAGTTATATCAAAATAAAAATATTGGTGCATTTTCATATGTTGAAATGCCTATAAATTGAGCTTTCATCTCAAAACCCTGGTTAAGGGTCTGCATAGACTATAGGTGCCTAAGAGGAATGAAATTAAGGTTTTAGATTTTAAATCAATTTTAAAACTAATTTAGTCAATGTATTAGTTATATACAACATTTATCCACATTCCTCCATCATTTTTTCCAACTTTAATCCTTTACTCAACAAATAACTCACATTCTTGCTCCCATTATGTATATAGTCACAATATACAGGGGTCCAAGAGCAAACTCAAGATTATTTATATTCCAAAAATGGGTTTCAAACTCTTTAAATGTTTGGTAGGGTCTGTATAAAATACATAAAAATTTTCCAATCATTTTATGTTTAATTTGACACCTTTATAATATGTTTTAACCAAGCTCTGTATATTGATTATGTGCATATTTTTACAATCACAGTGTATGGACTGGTTCTCTCATGTTTAAACTTAGAAAATCTCAAGAAATATAAAATTAACTTCAATAAAATTAAATAAATGTCTTGAAAATTATTATAGGCTATCAATTCCATGTTTCTCTTTCATTCTCCTCACACACAATGATTTCTTAGGCATCTTAAGATAGTGCATAGGAAACAGGGTTTGTAATCATCCCTACAAAAGTGAAAAATTATACTTTATTATTATTGGAACCATTTATATTATATTATAAATGAATACACATTCATTTCAAACATAATTTCATAAACTCCATATATCTTCCACACTATTGGTGCATACTCAGGAGCTTATCTTTAGTGCAAAATAGAAGTTACAAGCATATACAGTTAGTATATCAAAATGAGAGTTATTTTATTGAATTTATTTTCATATAAAATATATTAAAATTTTAATTACATCCTAAAAATATCTCCAAAACAAAAACCTATAAGTTTCAATATCAACTATAATTATTTTAACCATCTTTTTCCTTACCAATAGTCACTAGCAAACAAGTTTATACTTTTGAAATAAATAACAAGGTTGATGTCCATAAAAGTATGAATTAAGACCCATGTTAGACACATGGTATATTAAATGAATCACATCAACCCATTTAATACTTTGAATACTACTACAATTACTCCTACAACACCCAAACTAGACCAAAACCTTTCAAAAATTCAAATTATGAAAATTGGTGGGAAAATGCTAATTTAAGAATCTAGCCTACCTAAGAACTCAAATACACTTGGAAAACAATATAAAGTGTGTACCAAGGATATTAACATCTCTTAAAACACCCTATAAATATAATTTACCACTTAGACACTTGACCAAACCAAAACTTCGTAGATAACACAAGTCAATTAATGATGCTACTGCATCATACTATTAGGTACAAAAAAAACATTCCCTAAAAGTTTAGTCATCTTGTATTGACTTCATCCTCAACATATCTCTCTTTTTTACTCCATATATTCATTTTCATATCCTCCTAGATCCCAAGACCTATGAGTGACACATAGATCTCCTTGTTCTTTGACCAATTCCACCTTGCTTTCTCCTTTGAGGTTAGGTTCTTGCATATTGATCTCCCACATGATCATATTCAACATCTTGTTATTCTCCTAAAACAAACCTATACATGTAACACAAAATTTAATCATAACCAATTATTTATTTTATTCTATTAAGTCTCTCTCTTGAACTTTCATGGTTATCCTTACTATGGTTAGTTCTACTGCCTGTTGGATTGTTCCTTGTTGTTCCATCTTCTTACCTATAGTACTCTGAATCTTTCCAACCTCAGTATTCCTCTCTTGTTATTTTTAAGTCTCCATATAATCAATTAATTATCTTCCCATACAAAAATCTCTCAACATGCTAACTTTCTTATAAATTATTTTTAAATGCTCCATGCTCTTTATCGAAGACAAGTGATAAGATAAGTCTACAAACATCTTTTCCAACTATTCCTTTGATAATAACTAATCATGTTGGCCTGACTATAACCACTCTTCATTTCCTACAATTAATTCCTTATAATTATTGTTTAATATTGCACCATCTTCTCCTATTTCTTTTATAACTTTTACTATATTGTCTTCACCTTGGCACTTATTATCATCTATCATACTCTTGTCCTCCTTACTACAACTGACTCTTTTTGGAAAGTATTCCTTCTTACCAAACATCATCATAATACTTAGTGTCTCCTTACATGATTCAATATCCTTAAATGGAGTTAGTGTGTGATTTTTACCATTCTTATCAATGTTGTAAGTATTGGCTCTACCATCATTAATATCTTTCCTATCATTCTTTCATGGTCTACCAAGGATTATATGGTACATGTCAATGGGAATCACATTACATAAGATTATATCCTTATAACCAAAAATATATAAATATACATAACATTGTTCATTCACTAGGAATTGATGACTATTTTGAATCCAAGAGACCTTATAAGGACTTGGATGCTTGTTAATTTCTAGTCATGACTTAGCTACCATTAAGGAAGACACAATATTATCCATACTACTAGTATCAACTATGACTTTGTAATATTTACTTTTTCTCTTACACATGGTATTGAATAATGTATTTTTCTATGGAAGTTATCTCTCCTCATGGATTTTATTCAAAAGGACTCTCTTTGTTAGCAAACTCTCCCCTATTTTATGTTCTTTCACATAGTTTTGGAATGAATATACACTCTCCTCTTCTTGTTGAACCACTTGATTTATACTCTCACTCCAAGAGCTTCCACTTTGAATTTATTCTAGACACTCATATGATCTATGAACTATAAATATTTTTCACTTGAAGCACTTACTAGTGAACCAACTATTGCCTCTTACTCTACCATATGATCTTCCACCTTTATATCCATAACCAACTCTACTATATTGTCTTTAACTCTCAGATCTTCTACCAACTTCTTGGCTTTGACTTTGACACTAATTTATATTACCTGATTATCCTATTCCTTCTTGATAACCTCATCCTCTATAGATTCTACAACCTCTACCTCTATTTTTTTGACTTTAACTTCTAACAAACTTATAATTTTCTTGGTGATACAATGTT